>BLKR01009379.1:0-123599 GCA_011170035.1 Teleogryllus occipitalis
ATAAAACATTTTAAAATAAAAACACATTATTATAAGCACCGGAAATATTATACAAAACAATTACATTATTATAAACGACTACATCGGTTTTGTCATTAGTGCTTTCAGTTTTCACTATTAAATATATTTCAAACTCTTTTATAAACAGACACGCAAAATTTATAAAAATAATATGCTAAGAATATTCAGAATTCAATTCAACAGATTTAAAGCAACCTGCAGCAGCTTTTTGCTGCGGTAGGTCTGTTACTTTCCGGATAACCATTTTGAATGATTTTGATCAAAAGCATTTTTTGCTTTTTATCAAAATCATTCAAAATGGTTTTCCAGAAAGTAACAGACTTCTTTAAAAGAACTTCTTCTTCTTCTTCTACCTCTTCTTCTTCTTCTTCTTCTTCTTCTTCTTCTTCTTCTTCTTCTTCTAAAGAACATATAAAATGCTCTCATATAACCCTGCAATAATGGAAAAATAATGGAATATTTTAACAAAGATAGTTCACGAATGCTGCAATACCATAGTATAGTATAAACACAATGCAATAGTTCTTTACGTATCCAGAATATCAAAAAAGTTGCTGTTCCATAACGCAATAGAATAGAAAATATTTAACATCTTCCTTACAGTCTTCCTGTCTTGTCTCATCAGCTGTGTGGTAAGAAGATGCGCACTAAATTCAATCTGTTCACGCAGAGTGAGAATAGTTGGAATAACTAAATGAAATATTCGCATTTTTTCAGTGAAAATTGAAAGTTTTTCATTGTTTTTGAATTTTTTCCCAGGGGCGCTGGGTATCTAACGAAACCATGTATACCTCTTGCATATCCAGAGGTTGCATGGCTTTGTTTCAATTTCTGCACGGATTGAAAATTAGTAATATAGATTACATTGTTCTTAATGTAACTGACTCCATATCGAGTGCAACGGAAAATAAATAAATAAATGAATACGTAAAACGAAAATGTAGAATAATTCGAAACTAATATATATAAATATTAGTTATATATAATTTTGTTCGGGGGCATGTTGGAAGGGAAGTTAAATGCCATCATCTTGGTCCTCATAACCCTTGGTTTTGGTAAATTTTAAAGGGATATTTTGTGGAGAATGACTTTCATTTCAAAGTGTTAATAGTACAGTACTAAAAGTTTCGTTTGATGTTCATGTTGTACTATTCTGTTGTTGTCAGTAACCGATTAAGTAACTAGTAGGTGGTTTGAGTGGTTCTGATTAGTAGAGCAACGTCGTTTATAGAGATGTGCCTTGCTTCTCTTCTAAAATCTTTAAAGATATTCCAGAACTCAAAATAAATTTTCTGCATCTTTTGGGAGTAAGAGTAATAAATCGGGACGACTTTTGTTCATGGAGGTCAAATATATGTCAACTTACTCTTCAACGACCCGCAATTGCAGATTAGGACGTGTGCTCTCTCTGCTACTGGCACAGCTGTGTCGTGACGTCACAGCGCAAATAAATGTGAAGCGGTTAGAGGACAAGCACTATCTCTCATCGTTCCACTGACGTTGACCAATGCTTCATATGTGGCTGGAGTCCATGAAGACTTTTCCTAGAAGTTTCCTGAATAAACAAAAGAAAATTGTTTAAAAACTGATGGAATCGCCTTTAAACAAGCCAAGGGGATTTTTGGAAAATGTCATTGATATTATCTCAGCTCAATATAAGCTTGCAAGTTGTCATATTTGTAAAAGGGAATAAAAATAGCATCTTCAAAAAGACCAAATAAATATATTGACATTACAGAATATAAAATTTTAATTAAATGAAAATGTTAATGTTCAAAATTATTCTTCATTTTTCATTTCACTGATAAAATCATGTAGACTGCATGATGTTTTTAACAGTCCGCCTACGCCTTTATAATAATAATAATAATAATAATAATAATAATAATAATAATAATAATTTATTATTATTATTATTATTATTATTATTACTTTTTATTAACACAACCAGTTCCACTTTTTATTTATGACATTTAAGAGTAATTTATTATAGCATGTATTGTTACATATAGCATTTTTTGATGACGTTTCGGCTACACCTTATAGCCATCTTCAGACCTGTTTTTTAATTGTACACTTTTACAATTTATAGTACATAATTTTTAATACATTTTACAAAAAAATCTGTTGACAGAAGCTTACCTTATAAAATGCAGTTGAAATATTACTTACTAGAATATTTACATATATACATTATTCATACAGTAAGCGTGCTTACTTCCACTCGCTGTTCCTTCATTTGTTACCGTCTATGAATACTGGAGACGATTACAAGATAAAACACATAATATTCAACGGCCAAGGAAGGGTGGGAGACCAATGAGGAAGAAAGAATTAATTTTGCTTTTGATTGTTAATTTGGAAAAGCAAGTGGTTGTAAATGTCAGTGAAGGTGTTGGATTCCATCATAGTATTTAAAATTGCATTCGTTTTGAAAAAAAAATGATGCCCCCCTTCATTTTTGGCCGTTGATTATTATATGTTTTGTCCAATAATGTATATATGTAAATATTATAGTAAGTAATATTCCAACTGTATTTTACAAGGTAACCTTCTGTCAACAGATTTTTGTTCTAAAATGTATTAAAAATTATGCGCTATAAATTGTTAAAATGTACAATTCAAAAACAGGTCTGAAGATGGCTATAAGATGTAGCCGAAATATCATCAAAAAATACTATATGTAGCAATATACGCTATAATAAATTACTCTTAAATGTCATAAATAAAAAGTGGAATTGCTTGTATTCATAATAATTGACAAATATTCATTGAAGAAAAAGGAAAATAAGATTATTTTTTAGTTTCCTAGAGCTTCATGGCATTTTGATCACAGAACTTTGAAAATGTGCACACAATTCACACAATTCCCCTTTCCCCATAGCACGTCATACGCAGTTTTAACTGTTTTTTGACGTTAAATAAATAAAATAAAAAACGGCCAAGAGAGGAAAACCACATTGACTTGTAAAAAACTAAGTGAATCCTTAATACTCAAAATTGCAGTTTTCTTGAAGCAGGGAAGTATTCCACAGCAATTATTTTTTTCATTTACTTTAAACGTGTGTGTTGAGTTGAATATACGCTGATGATACTATTAGTAAAAAGTTAAGCATTCGGTCATCTCGTGACGCAGAGCAAAGTCGCTCGCATTTCGCCATGAAGATCCGGGTTCGATTCCCGTCGAATCTCGTGTGAAATTTGTTCCAACAAAACGATTTTGGCTGCTTCACAAGGGCTAGCCCAACCCCTGTGAAGGGTCCTGAACCCTACCCCTATCGTTATTTCTTCCCAATTCTGGCCGTTGGATAGTGACGCAGGAGCGCGTGGTGGGAGGCGCGTACGCGGAGATGCTACCTGGCGGTCCTCTTGACAATAGACTGCGGCGAAACGTGACGGACAGAAATATGTACAGTAACGGAGGATTACTCCCGATTATACGTAGAAAGTAACGGAGGATTACTCCAATAGCACTCAACCCCCAAGAAGGGGTTAGGAGACGCGTTGCGTCGTGAGTTGACGCAACAAATGTTAAAATAAAATGCATGAGAATCTGGAAACATTCAAATTGTAAAAAATATTTGTCCATTCATTTTTCGTTGTTTTCTTAATTTCAAAATAAGCCTATTTTTATGTTTGTTCTAGAATCATATTTTATGGTATTGTTGTAAGAACACATATACATTAATGTTTCTTTCCAATTCTGTCTCTGAAGTTTTAACTGTTTCTTCTTTTATTTTGAAAGTTATTTGTACGTTTTATATAAAATACAACGCCTTAAATTTTTTACTTTGAAAATATGACGTTATTAAACATATTTCGTACACACGTGTGCACACGTGCTGTCATTGATAGATATGCATAATTATTAATGATGAATAATTAAATACCTTTCGAAAATTGTCGAAAAGCTGATTTATGTTGCTGGGTCTATCCGGTCTTCGTTGGTTTAAGCGGAAATGTTAAAATTACGTAAGGCATGAACATACAACCAAAACATTGAACTATGTGCCATGTCGTCATAGCAGTTTCATCCGCAACGAATGTCAAGTGTTATGCAACGAAGAAAATCAGATAGAGTATTACTCATCGAACTTGTAAGAGAAGAGGAAAACTTGCCCTACAAAAGTACAGGCAGCGTATAAGCGACTCTGACAGTTCGATGCGCTGTTGCCACACATTACTACGCTCATGGCACCACCTACATGACAGATAAATTAAATTTCAAAACATTAACACTTACTGACAGGCGACGACACGTCTTAGTATCATGTTCATAACCTTCGCCACAGCGGAATCTCAACCGTCCCCACGACTTCGTGGGAGTCATATCAGCGGCAACGCTGAACGCTAGCTGTGAGAAAGTAAACAAATCCTCACGAGCTGATTGCTTCAGAGCAGGTCCCATGACGTACCAAAGCACGTGGCGAGATAAGTGTCAGAGTTGCTTATACGCTGCCGTTACTGTAGATCACCAACACACTAAACATATTTTAGTGTTGAGATGGCAATTAGGTCGGTGATATTGATTATAATAACATTTTAACTTTCACATTTATTTCGAGAAATAGTTTTGAGCATTTTTCTTCGGATCAAAAATTGCCGAAAATTTTAAAAAAAGGTAAGCTCGAAACTATAACTGTTTGAAGTTGATTTGTGATACCACACTTGAAAATGCGATATTTGTGCGTAATATGTAGTTTTGATTAATAGCGTGAAGTTAAGGCAAAATACATTGACTTTCAATTCAATCAAGATTAAATGAATTGATTAATGTCCTTCTGCTGCTCTGTTTGCTGCCTCGTATCTTAAGCATTTTTTCAATAAGAAGAAGCAAAACCGTTAGAACTTTGCTGCATATGCCCCGTCAACTTCGGTGCGGACCAACCAGCACGTTTCTCTCTCCGACAACCAGAGAGTATACTATACTATACTATAGTAAGCAGGTTTTGGGTGAAGATTCAAACCGACGCAAGTCATGTGTACACCCTGGTCAGGAGTATACAATGCCTTAGAAATATGGCTAATTCGACACCTGGCATTCAAGAATTTAAAAAAATGCTTATATGTTTCGTTTAGGATGTCTACGTCTATTGAAGAAATAAAATTCACAAAGAAGAAGAGCAAATTTGAGTTGACCAGTAATGTGCGTCCTCAAATGAGGCCGCTGGGCGTTAATGGGTCTATCTATGTATTATATAAAATCATGGTTCATTAAAAAACTTTTTCAAAATGTAAAAGTTATCAATTACAACGTAGGAATTGCTTTATTTAACCCCGCCGCGGCGCGCCATTATTTTCAAGGTGGTTTCGACTACGTTCTGAATTGCTGATGATTTCGTTAAGAGCTTCAATCTTGACTGTTTATGTCGTCATTATCTCTGTTCTGAAGTGCTCGATATCACTACATGCTTTGAAGTCAGAAAGGCGATTATCGATGAAAGTACGTAAGATAGATGGTATCGGCCATGTCCTTGTTCCGGTATCATCATTTGACGCAGAGCCTTCAATCCCTGTCTCTTCTCTGTCTCTGTCTCTGTCTCTCTCTCTCTCTCTCTCTCTCTCTCTCTCTCTCTCTCTCTCTCTCTCTCTCTCTCACACACACACACACACACACACACACACACACACACACACACGTTGGGGCTTCAACTCTTCAACGCTTGTCAGGTATTTCACTTGTCACCCGCGCCCTTGTACTGTCTGAGTTTTCTAACTCAGAGCCATGTGAGGCTGGAGGATCAATTCAGTGTTCAGCTGTAAGGATGAGGGTGGAAAAAGAATATACAAGAATGCATCTGGCGCGGTCCATAGCCCGTTGTTGAAGGAACTGCTACCGCAACAGTCTGGATTTGATCGGAATAACCCACTGAAACAACCGATTAGGGGAGCCAACCTTTCAAGTACTTATCCAGGCATTGGCAGGTCTCACCTACCCACGTGTTGATTCATACCAAGAACCTCCTGGTCCGTGAAGCTTCAGATGCGTACTATTCGTATATCTATTCAAACAATTTTTAAAAATACAGGCACCGAAACATTGATATATTAGAAAAATGTAGTTAGAATATAAACAAAAAATATTTTAGTTTAAAATTTTAAGAATATCTGTACTTAGTTGAAACAATGTCACTAGTGAAGTCAAGGAACAAAAATATGGTTTTAATTTAACTTTCTCAGGAAAACGGAAGAGCTAAAAAGACATTTATAGAACTTCGTAAGAAGGAAAGTGACTACCTACTACGGCCTACTTTATTGACTCCCAAAAATTACTTATTTGAAGCCGTGTGGTTTTGGAAGTGTCATTGCCAAAGAAAATTGCTAGCAATTTGAAATGTTAATGTGATCAGCAACAGATCACAACTCTCTTCCACTTAAAATATTCTCTTTTGGAGGATTGCTGTAACATATTCAACGAGAGTAACCATGATTCTCGTTGATTCTGCATTTCATCAGAAAGTATTCTGTAAATTTCATACAATGAAAAGGAAAGAGATACTTGTTTGCAAATACTTTCAAAACTTACATGATTATAATTACCCTTAAAGTTTTTAGAAGTTGCCTCAAAATGTGTTTATTTAGTGACTCGTGTTTACTGTAATGAGTATGACTTATTTTATTTCTTATTTTTAATTGATTTAAATTTTTCGCAAAGCGGCATTTATTGCCCTAATTTTTTTACATTTTAGATTTTGCCAGTCGAACTTTATTATTTCGCCTGTGTTTGAACAAATTTGATTTCATTAATCTTCATTATTAAAATCTATGCAAAAGGGAGTTATGTGCAGTATACGTCTTTGATTGGCAAACTTATTGTCCGACATTGAGCGATCGGAATTAAAATTGACCTTCCTCGACCATTTGGAGTGGACGCCAGCATCTGAAGTAGCTTACTACATCTCATTTAGATAATTCTAAAACAGTATCAAGTGCAGATAATTACTGTTGAGAAGAAATTTCTACACACAAATTGCGAAAAAAAAAACTCTGAATTATACTCCCTAACAACAGAATTAAGATTGTGAACTATGAATATTGCTTGCAAACAATTTCATAAGTGGAAAGACGCAAACGAATTTTTATTTTACTTTTTATTCTGACGTAAAGTTTAGCCGAAGAACTGATAATTTCTCTCAGACGTATGTTGCAAGTATTGCTACGCAATATGTCTGTATATGAAAAGAGAAGAATTTGATTCACAAAGTAACCGCTCGTGGGTGTGGGTGATCCGCCCAGTAACCGCTCGGTGGTAACAAGTATCTTTTGTAGACGGATAAGGCTAGATAGATGGAATTATTGGTAAATGGTAATGGTAAAGGGATGGTAAATTCAGATAAATGGAAATATTTCGAATACGGATATGTAATAATTTGAGATGAATAAAATTATCCTAATTAACTAAATGAAATATTAAGTAAGTCTGTATTTCTGTTAACAACATCAATCATCCAACATCAGGGGAGACGGAGAGCTTTTGAAAGCCCCATTTAAAATATCTAAAAATCTAATTATTTCGGTACATATACTTCAAAAACTATTAATCAGAAATCTTTCAAATATTTTGTGCTTGAACAGAAACATTTATCTTCAATCTAACACAGTTTCAGTCTCATATCCGTCATAGTTTAGTTTTTTAAATCATGTTTTAAATTGTATTGTTTAATATCAATTTTTTACATTATTTTTTTTCGTCCAGTTTCCCTGATCCATTGAGCAAATGCTGAGATGGCCCCTTCATTTGCTTCTGGACGTAAATGTAGCTTCACTATGCGCACGTTTTATTGAACTTTTCGTTTGCTTGTAGTGGTTACGTCAAGCGTGCGCTTAGGGCGAGTTTCTATTTTGTTAACAATACAGAAAAATAAAATCTGTTGGTTCCTTTACCGTTAAAAATAAGATTTCTATAATTCGGCAACGAAAATATCTAGTTTTTGAAATGTTAATCTCTCGCTTTTTAAAATGTATTATTATTATTATTATTATTATTATTATTATTATTTTTATTTTTATTATTATTACTATTTTTCATCATTCAACTATTAATAGTTAAATTGTTGGGAAGGGATTCTGAAACTCAAGAAAGCGTGCGCAGATGATTTTCTCCCCCATACGTCACATACAGTTTTTGACTGTTTTTGACGAAATAAATAAATAAATCTTATACATTATTGTCCCTAGAGAAGTATCCAGACAATAAAAATATTTGAAAATGCATGATATTATTTATACTAGTCACAATGGTGTGTGGGAAAAATTTGGAAATTTTACGTGCATAATTACAAGAGATATTGGTTCCAAATTATTAAAAAAGTAATTTCAGATAAGAGAATTTAAAATACTGCTATTCAGTTCCGCCGTACATAGAACTCTTAGTTAAAAAGGTAAAAACATATAAACAAATGACACTATATAAATTTATCGATATTGCTACAGTGCAGGAAGCTCAGTTGAAAGACAATCATATCGAAAGTTCCATGAAAAAAATACAATATTGATCATATATTTAAAAATTTTGAAGATGACAAATTGAATGTATTATCTCTTATACGTAGAAAATGACATTTTTAGACGCATGAAGTTTGAAGACACTGTTAAGAAATTTGCCGAGACCAAATCAAGAAAACGAGATTCCGTATGACAACGCATATTTTATAATATACACCTAAATATTATTTTGACTTTAATATCCATATTTTTTGGTAAGAAAATGTAAATATTACTCAAATACAGAAATTCTTTCATAATTGCCTTATATTTTTAATTGATTAGCCTAAAAATATTTGATGTTATCAAAAAATTCAAATATATAATCAATTATTTATACGTATACAATATTTGCATTGGTTACAAATATCGTACAACATTTTTTTAATTCAAAATATTATAAATAATTTTCTCAAGAAAGTAAGTTTAAAAAAAAGGGCGCTAAAAACATTTGATAGCCTAGGGCGCACATAAGTCAAAGTCAGGCTCTGAGTGTGTGTAAATGCAATGCTCAGCAAACATTTGGCACATGTGTCCCCTGTATAAAAAATTTCGTTGATTTATTGCGTTTTTAAGTAGAGGTAGTTTGTAGAATATCCTACTATGGTCCACTACAACGAACGTGTACAGAGCTTGGTAAATATAAAACATTTCGATTTTATTTTCACAAATATGTTCAACTCTGAGTTCACAATGAATTTATTGTTCCATAATTTGTAAACCTCCCTCATTTCACTATGATTTGAAGAATAAGTAATGAACAACATGTAACAACATTTTTGGGATTTTCGATTTTCCGAATAGTTGATATGGAGTACTTTCACGTTGTAACGTTCCTACAGCTCTTCCTTTGTGCAACATAATCGCTAGGGGTTTAGCTAGTTCGATATTAAAATGCGAAACTACTTAGTATTAAGGTATGTGGAATCTAGATGGTCTTGATTAGAACGTTTCTGTCGTTTGGTGTTGTCAGTTGTTTGTAGCCGAGAATGTTGTTGTGGAAAAGTAACGCCAGTAATTTTGAAGGGCAGCGGTGATTTCAATTTTGAAGGCTAAACAGGGGTGTCCTTAAAGAAGTCCTTCAAAGATAAGAAGTGATACGATGAGAAGAGGAATGACACGAAAAACTCCAATATATGTCTGCCATAAAAGTATAAATTCTCCCAAGTGGTACCGTTTTTCTCTCTCTTAACAACAACGGATTAATTATATTGCTCCATTATTCATTGCATTTTAATAGATGAATATACCGACTGAGTTGGCTCAGGGAAATACTGTTGCCATCTCTGAACAGGAGGTTCTAGTATACCCGCCCGATCTTTCTTTTCTCATCGTCCCCTTCTCTCCTTTTGCGCACATAGTTCATACGCATATGTACGCACGCTCTATCCAAGCATACACGCCGGGAGCTTAGAATTTGACCCGAAGGGGGATACCCTTGCACTAAACTTACAGGACTAATAACCAAAACCGTTGACGCAAAATAATTAATCAATAGATGAATATTATTTTAATTTGTAAATAAATAATGCATTTAATCAGCACATCGAATTTCATATTTCAAGTTATTCATGGTAACCCATGAACTAATTCGACTACGAATTTGGAATATGTAGTAAATGAAGCATCTCAAAACTTGAAAACTCGTGAGATATTTGAGAATTTTATATTTCAATAATCAATCTAATATTTGTTTTATCATACGGATTTTGTTTGATTTATTGTACAGGATTTGAGAACGGTATTGAGGTTGAGTTTTAGTTAGTTAATATTTAATTTCTCGATATTGAACTTAACTTAAGATTAAGTATTTGTTTACAGGCAAATCGACCCATTGTAATTTTAAACAACGCGCGATGTCGTGTCAAATGTGGCAGGTGATGCGCAGAACGGCTTTGTTTGTGACTGGACGCGCAGCCTGGGTTACCGCCCACCAAGGCAAAATTGTTGAAGGTGATATGAAGGGTGCCGGCGGCTGGCAGACCTGCTCTGCGTGCAAGCAGTCACAGAGGGGACTGGCGACTGGTGCGACTGCGGGTGCTGTTACTGCTGTAGAATCTCAACTAAATTCGGATTCTAATATGGCATCGCGATTTGCTGTAGTTCAACAAGGTCCACCGATTGAAGTTTTTGCATTAAACAAAGCTTTTCTGGATGACACTTTCGAAAATAAAGTGAATCTCGGTGTTGGAGGTAATTATATAGGTGTCGTTAGTTCTAACAGCTTGTGCTTTATATAAATTATTTTTAATTGTTTTTCATGTTTAATCAGCCCGCAATCGTATTAGTACGGGATATGTTCATTGACGTAATATTATGTAATGAAATGCTTCAAAATTGCATAATTTCATCACCGTTATTACAGCCCTAAGTTCTCCCTGCTTACGGTACTGAACTATTTTTCCAGCTTACAGAACTGAGGAAGGAAAACCATGGGTTTTACCAGTGGTGCGGCAAGTCGAGAGGGATATGGCAGCTAATGAGACATTGAATCACGAATATTTACCTGTGTTGGGATTGGATACTTTCAGTGCAGCTGCTACAAAAATGCTTCTTGGTTCCAATGTGGCCATAGATGAAGGAAGAGTAAGAATTTTAGAATCAGTGGAGTGCGATTTTTTTGTGGTAGTATGAATCAATATTGTAGAATTTTGTGTATGTGTGTTTTTTTTATAGGCATTTGGAATCCAGACTCTCAGTGGCACAGGTGCACTTAGGGTAGGAGCAGAATTTCTTGCAAGACAGCTGGGCTATAAAACCTTTTATTTCTCACAGCCTACATGGGGTAAATATTTTGTATTTTTGTTCTGTTTTTGTAATGTCAGAATGTTGTGATTATAATTTAGTATGCAGTTTAAATAATATTTATAAAGGGGTCTTTTAATCTAGATAATTTTGGTTATTCTAGACGAGGTGTTTACTTCCCTCAGAATTTTTATAAGCGATTGTTATTTTAAAACAAATATAATTTTTGTTAAAGAATGTTAATTTGAATGGTTTTTGCTCAAAATACATGCAAGTATTATGAGGTGATATGTGTGTAAATCCTTGCCTGGAGAAAATACCTTTTTTTTTTGTGTTGGTATCTGAAATAATAATTGAAAATGTTTGATGTTATTGTTCTGTTTGATGTCTTTGTTCAATATTTCTTTACAATATCTTGCATGATTCCAAGGTAGTAATTCTCAAGTATTCTTTCAAGTAGACATATGCATTGTTTACAATGGCAATAATTCTTTTGCTGCTACCCGAGCTGAATTTTGTCTTTTGTTTCTGTATGTGTTGCTACATTTTTACCTATATTCTCCCTTTGTTAGAAAATCACCGTTTGATATTTCTTAATGCTGGCTTTAATGATCCTCGAGAATATCGCTATTGGGATCAAAATAAACGTGGAATTGACTTTGATGGTATGATTGCTGATTTGAAAAATGCACCAGAGAATTCGGTTATCATTCTTCATGCATGTGCCCACAACCCCACTGGAAGCGATCCAACCCAGGAGCAATGGAAAGAAATAGCTAATGTTATAAAGGTATGGTCTTCACCGAAAAACTTGAAGTGTTTTGGAGGGAAATAATTTACACAGCCTAAATCTACAAATAACTGAATAAGTCACATGATTTTATGTGCAATCAACTCATACTGTTTAGTTTTTGTAGGAATATAATATTATTTTAACTATGTGTGGTTGCTTCTCATTTCATCTCATGTTGTATTTTAATTACAGTTGTCTTTTTATTATGATCTGTTTCATCATAAAAAGAAATGTTCTTTGGTCTGAAGAGTGGTGATTTAATCTAGATTGTCGGTGGAAATAGTTAAGATTAAAGATGTGACTTTGTATGCATGATGTCCTTTATAATGGTCCTTATCACTTGAAGTTCTTATTGTAATTACTATTAATATTATAGACATAATGTATATATGTGCTTTGGCACTATAGCATTGGCATAGGTGTCAACGCATACTATAGCCTGACATGGTGACCCATCCTGACAGCCGTGGTTTCAGGAGACCTGTGGTAAGCAGGTTGCAACCCCCTACACTACTTATTTAGCATTCTCTGACTGTGTGAAGCTTTAATATTCATTGTTGTTCCAGGAAAAGAAGCTGTTTCCCTTTTTGGATTGTGCATATCAAGGTTTTGCATCTGGTGATTTAGAAAAAGATGCTTGGGCATCTCGATTCTTTGTTGAGCAAGGATTTGAACTTTTTGTCGCTCAATCATTTGCCAAGAATTTTGGATTGTATAGTGAGTAATCTCTTTATTAATTTAGTCCAATTACTGTTCCTAATAAATTCTGAAAATTATTTTTTTGGTAATGATTGTGTTTAAATGTTTTGTACAAACTTCTGTCGTAAACATAGCATTGATAATTTCATTTAGATGAGCGAGTGGGAAATTTGACTGTTGTAATGACCAGTAAGGAGGCTATTGCCCCAGTGAGGTCCCAACTTACTCTGTTGGTTCGAGGCATGTACTCCAATCCTCCTAACCATGGTGGAAGAATAGTTTCCACTGTGCTGAATGATCCGAAGCTCTTAGAAGAATGGTAAGATGATTTTTTTAAATCACTTGTCTTAGAAAAGGAGGTAGTCAAGACTATCAATTTTTGTTCTTTTAAATAAAGCAATAATATCCTCAACCCTCTTATTATTCTATTACATTTTGATATTTAGAATTGTTTAAGAAGAAGAGGAATTATAATAAATTAATAGTATTTGAATTTGGATTGTCAGTATTTAAGTTTTGAACTTTGTTGTTTTCTTTCAGGAAAACATGTATAAAAACTATGGCAGATCGAATTCTGTTAATGAGAGATAGTTTGAGAAATAAACTTGTGGAATTGAATACTCCTGGAACTTGGGATCACATAACTCAGCAAATAGGAATGTTTTCGTATACTGGATTGACACGTAAGTACTGATTTATGTTATTAAATTATCTATGTTGTGACATTTATTTCCAAAACCACTCCTCACATTTCCATGTAAGATTTCTGTGTATTGTGTACGTATTGGTAAATAAAAAGTTCTTACTGTAAATAGTGTTGATGTATTTGAAGATATACTAGTTAAATATTACCTTAAAAAATAATAAACAGTGCACTGTTAACTAATTCTGAAAAGTTTTTTTACAAAAAAGAATTTTAAATTTTTATATTTATGGTTCTGACTTAATAGAATCCAAAAGTATTCTTTAGATGAAATGAAAATGTTCTATTTGTTTATAATTTCATGCATTTCAGAATTTATCAATTGTCAAAATATAATTTTTCATATATTAATTCAGAACCTTTTCTTCACTCTTTCTCTATTATTACTACATACTTTTATAAGTTTTTCTACTATTTTGTCTTAAAATTAACTGCAATAGGCTGTTTGATGTAATCTAAAATGTTTTACTATCTTAATTTTCCACTGGTTTTGATGTACTTTTTATATTTGCGTTCCAGCAAAGCAAGTGGAACATCTTGTAAATGTGTACCACATTTACCTTTTAAAGAGTGGCCGAATAAATATGTGTGGTCTTACCACCAAGAATGTGGAATATGTTGCAAAAGCCATTCATGATGCCGTTACAAAATTTCCTTAAGAATACTTGAGTGACACTCTCAATGTAGGAGAAGTGAATAGATAGCAATTGCATCTATATAAAAAAGAATTGTGGTATTCTGCTTACATTGTGTTCTTAAATAGTTTCTCAATTAAGCAAAATTTAAAAATTGTCTCAAATAACAGAAGGAAACATGAATTTTGGGAGGACAAAAATATTTTTGTAATATTTATACAAATTCAGATGTGTTAATCATCCAACTAAAAAATGAATCATCATGCACTAAAACTTAAACAGGTTTTTAGTTATGTTGCAAAGGCCCTGTTTGCTTTAATGTTGTGTAAAGGTATGACAAGTTCATTCAGTAAAAAGTCATTATTCTGTGTTTTCAGCTTGAGGTTAAAGTAAACATAGAAAAGTTTTTGAAAAACAATGAATGATGCGATTGTGAAAGGTAATATCTTTGTTGTAAAAATTAATGCCAAACATAATTATTTTATGATTTGTTGATTTATGATTTATTATATTTTAAAGTTCCATTGCAACGAATATTTTAACAGAGCTGCATACACCATGATAAAATGCTGATAATATTTCTCTAACAATTTTGAAGGTATTCTGTGATAGTTTTGTAGATTTGTAAATATATCTCATGGCAAACGTTTGTCAATGTGTTCATGATATCATTTAATACTTTGTTGCACAGTAATTTACCAGATGTGCTGCAAAATACCAATATTTAATATATTACCTGAAATGAATATTTGTCCATGCCAGTATGACTGGAAAATTCAGATTGTCTGTTCCTGTAAATAGATCATTAAGGGCTTTGTTCTACTGGAAAGAAAGTTATCAAACAAGCCCTTCATAATTAAAGATGTGTATTTCTATAAATAATATTACAAGGTTTCTACCTTTCAGTATTTATAATTTTTCTCCTTTACATGTTTTTCTTTGTCTTTTAATTTTTTTTGAAATTGTTTTATGTATTTCAAACTGCACAAAGGACAAAGGAATGCAGAGTGTTTTGTTCATGACAAAGGTTTGTGGAGTAGCTCAAATAAAGTTCCTTAAAAATAATCTACTGCAATATGAGGGCTCAAATAATTGCTAAAGATGCTACATATCTGTTAAGAATAATAGTATATTGAACACTGCCATGAAAAATTTAATGTATGGTAATTGTTCATACTACATCTCCCTGTTAATTGGACTATTAAGGTGGATGGTGGATATTAAAGGTATTCTATGTGATAAACGAAGCATATATTCATGTTTTTCTTTAAACATTTTTTTGAATGTTTACATTCATGTTTTTTTAATGAATTATAAAATATCAGTGATTCATTGTTAAAAATCCTTGACTGATCATTTTATCAACATACTTAAAATGTTACTCAGGGTAGATTGGGGCCAGAAATAACTCTTTTTCTTGTACATCAGTATTTTTCAACTTGTTTACATTACATGAACTACCAAAGAAAAAGTTACATTAGTAATCTGGTCAATTTAATTTTATCCTTGACTTTATTGAGCATTTGAACTACTGGCTAGGTAGTGTGTAATATAATTGTATTGAATCTAAATTTACAAAGAGTTCATGATTTTTCTTTACATGGAGAAACTCTTACTGGCAATTATAGTTTATTATAATAATTATTATTATAATTTCAATAAGATGAGTGTTTTAATTACTCTCTGGTTCTCTGTATATTGAGCGATGCTTAAGCTGGTAGAGTATGAACGTATGATTTCATTTGCTTGTATAATATGTTACCAGTGCAGCTTATTGAAATAAAATTATAAGGAAAATTTATAATTGTTCATCTCTTCTTTATTCAAATTTTACAGTGACTCAATATATTAACATGGTATTAAAATGATAAAAAGTTGTCTAGCTGATCTTCATTGTTGTGCAATTGGTAGAAAATGTTGAGTGTTTTTAAATGGCTAAAACACTTCTCCACTAAGTATTGCAGGGCGTATTTTTTCTGATACAGAGCAACAAACCAGTTAATAATGAATTTCGAATACTGCACGTCTTCTCCGCAATATAATATTATGGATGCAATTATAATTTTTTCAGTTTTCTAAAAATCCTAAGCAGTTGTGTAGCTCGGTTCTAGGATCCGCCCCCCTTCAAAAAGTCAATATGGGGTGCCTACATGCAATTGATAGGAAAAAAGTTTTAAGTGTAATTGCTAATAAATAATAGTGTATAGAGTATTCTAATGCTGCGGCCAAACAGCGATTTTTCGACAAAAACTAGTTTTGTGGGATCCGGATACCGAGAAGTGGATCATTATTTTTCCTATGTATAGAAAGTAACTTTCTCTAGCATGTTGTGTAGTCAGAATACACGTTTTGAGGGTCCATGGTACCGAAAAATTGGTTTCAGGTGAAATGTTTCTCTGTGGTCTACACATCTTCTGGCAGTGCCGGAGCAAGACAATTTGGGCTCGGGACAATTCTGATACATAACCCCCCTCCCAAATTGAAAGTGTGAAACGTGTATCAAGAAACTATACAAGTTATTTTATTAGAACGATTAAGCCAGAAAAAGTTTTGGAAATATATTTTAAATAATATCTGTAAGTATTTAGACATCAAATAATACAATTTTCACGTTGAGCTAAATTTTTGTCATAATTAGTTAGCGTTTAATAAAATTACTTATTTAATACATGAAATAATAAGTATGAATTTGAGTAGAACCTATTTTAATGTCAGCCTCATTTGATTCATTTCATAAAGTCCTGCTTTGTAAGAAATGACTATAATTAACTTTTAAGATGAAAATTTAATTGAAAGTTTAATGAAACATATGATTACGCTATCGCGACTTACAAAATTACAATAACGATTTTTCGGGTTCTACTTTCTTTCTCAATTTTTTTATTAATTTTTTTGCTACCGGGCCACTGGACTATCGCCCGGTCTGCCCATGCCTAGCGCAGGCAGTATCTTAGAAAACCATCATATGTTTTTCTTCAAAATTGACGTTCTTTGATCAATTTGGCAGAACTCGACGCTCTTCGAAATTTAAATAGACACTTTGATTTGGGGAGTACTTAACATTCCCAATGACATTTTCTAAATTTTGTGGAAAATGGCTTTAAATTTAATCCTTCTATTCTTTTTCTCTCTTTTATAACTGAAAGTTTATAAAAAATAGATTAACTCCCATTTCCGTTAAACTCACTGAATTTTCGAAAATTGCAACTGTTCAAATTTTTTCGGTATCTTCCTACAACTGTTCTATGAAATATTGTATAGAAAATGTATAGCTGAGGCAAACTAGTGGTGTGAAAACAGATCGTACTTTCTTGCCATTAGTAACGGTTATGTAATACCATGGTGGAAATATTATTTCCACCATGTGTAATACTATTTATACCGCAATTTCTCTCCAAATTAACGTATCTGTCATAATTTTTTGTAAAACCCATTTGAAATCGTGAGAACATTTGGTGTGAAAATTAATTAGTTTCAAGCAATAGACTTTTTATTCAAAACTAAATGCAAATATATTTCTGGCATTGAACTTATAAGGTATTCAGTGTATTCACGAACTTATCCAATGAGTTTTTTAGCCTTACAATATACTACGCAAGCAGAATGCGAGAAAGTAAAAAACGAAAGTAATGCGAAAAAGTAAAAAACGTTAATAAATAATATACTACTGATAGTGTTGGCAAACAAATGTAAATAGATCGAAAAACATATAATAGTAATTATTGATAACTATAGTATTGTAATATTCTCCTAATATATAAAAGTATTAGTTTATATTAACGCGAATGAAGGCGGTCATTATTGCCTTCTGTTATCAGAGCGGCGTTACAACAATGAGTTACAACAAGCAATGACCGCTAATTCGTATGGGATGCATATTTTATCAATTAGCATTATTAATCCCGTTAGAAACGAAAAGAAAATTGACATAAAAATTTATTTTTATATTCATCAGAATTACTTGTTACAACGCGAAATCATATACTCGTTTTCGCATTTAACACAAAGGACCCAATTTCAAATGAAATAATATAAATAATAATAATAATAATAATAATAATAATAATAATAATAATAATAATAATAATAGTAACTAAATGAAATAATATATAAATTCTAACTTATGTAGCAGCCAACTGCGTAGCACCACCACCATTCATTTTACGTTCACAAAGCGCAGTAAATTGGGAGCGGGCGACTATGTTTGTCAACAAATTTCATTAAAAATACTCTTATTAAAAAAAAAACAAAAAACAAGATCTTGTTTGATGATCTGTTTTTGATGAACATATTTCATTAAGAAAAAAGTTGTATCTCCATTATTGTAGTTGGAGGAAGACGCCGAAAAAAATTTGAATTTTTGCAATTTTCAACAAATCAGAGTTTTCAACAAAAATTATACCATTCTCTTAAACGCCCGCGGTAGCGTTAGCAAGAAAGTAAGAACGGCGATTTTTCGACAGAAAAACTTGTTTTATGGGTCCCTGATACCGTGAAAGTGGATAATTCTCGTTCAGATCTTTTTCCTTAATAAAATCTGTTTTTCAAACATAAATCTTCAAATAAAGTCGTGTACATTTAAAAAAAAATTAAGTTGTTGTTTAGTTTAATGGTGCAGTTCTTTAATAGTTATTTATGTATCAAGGCCGAAACATGGATGATTTTGTATGACGTATTTACCAACTGAGGCAGAGCGAAGCTGAGATTGGTAAACTAACCGACCCCAAAATCATTCAATTTCGGCCGAGGTGCATACGAACAACAATTTTTCGTATACTCACCTCCCAATTTTAGGTTTGAATTTTTAGAGAGATCATCTCATTTATATCATGCAGGTTCGTCGTATAGATGCAGATATTCTTGTATATTATCGCGTTTGAAGTTGTCAGTACTGTCACAATTGGTAAAAACGTGAAGAATTTGCGATGGACATTAGGCGATTTGTTTCGTAGGTATGGAGTGCGATATTTCAGAGATTATAATTGATGCTGAAGCTGCTACTGAGGGTACTCAATGCCCGGAAGATGTAACAGTTCCAGGTATAATATTTCAGAATATATAAAATTGTGTTTTTAGTATAAATGTTAACAATAAATAAGTTAAAAGCCTTCTTTTTTCAAAAAAATAATACATAATCTTTGCCAAGAGTCATTTGTGCATTGTCTTGTTTACTTGACGTTGCCATAGTAATCGTCCTCTAAAACTCATTCTTGGCCTAGGCCGCCAAAGCTCACCTTTGTGGCGTATAAATGCTCTGCCAAATGCGAGTTTTGAAGTGAGGATACGAAAAAATGTTTTTCGAGAGCTCTCAAGACTGCTGTGTTGCGAAATGAATATGCCAAACGTACATTATCATCATCAACAACATTTTAACTTCTGATTAATACATGCATCTCGGTTACCAAAACAAGAGATACACATTTCAAGGGTCATAATCTGCACTGGATCAATCGTCAATGTTCAGAAACTTACCCACAATGTTACATGTGTATAGTATGATAATCTTCTGCAGCTGGATGTATATTCCCTTCTTCAGTTGCAGTTCAGCCACTGATTTATGCAGGATCTTAGTAATTTTACAGGGGGTGTAATTGTTAAACGGCGTCCTGTTACCCTTCAGAAGGTTATTATTGTGACATTGTTGCTCATAAACCACTTTACAATATTCATGTCGTTTTGTATATTATGATGATGCTAGAAAGCTGCATCCATTGATATGATTTATATTTTCTCTATGTTCTCCACATAGCAGACGTTTGTCATCAAGAATATTGGTGTCTTTCAGGATATATTTACTGTAATTTTTAGTTGGTACTACTTGGTCCTGAATAGCTATTATGAAACCCTCTCTTTCCAGTTTTTGATTTTCATTTCATTGCTCTGTATTTGCGTTTATAGGTTCATTTTTTCATCAGTCAGTCAAATTCAGTGGTGTGGTTTTTCGGTCAACGTATGTTACAATATGATGCATCTTACTTCCATTAGCTTTTTCTTGAAAGTGCTGCCGCAGTCTCCAGTTGTTGATGATGGAGATTCACAATATTTATGACACCTCTTCCTCGCAGAGACCTAGTTAGACGGAATATCTCAATTGCGCTTTTAGTGTGGTGACATCAATATCTAGTACACAGTACTCTGCCGTTCATATTGAATGCATCCAGTTCAATTTGTGTTCATCATACAATGCCAAATATGTAGGTCAGAACAGGAATTACGTAGGTATTTATAGCTTGATTTTTACTGCTAGCACTGAGTTTAGTTTTCAGAATTTTTCTCAGACGAATATTTAATTCCTGGATAATGTTGATATACTAATTTTTTGGTCAACGTTAGATCTTGTAAGCATCCTAGGTATTTGTAATATTCCTCAGGATTAATGGCGTGAATTCGTTCTTGTTTAGCGTTTCCTTCTCTAAGGGTGTAATCCATCTGATGTGGCCACTTTCCTTTCCGTAGTGCATTTAGTTTATATTTCTCAACGCTGAATTGCATTCCAACGTCATTTCTAAATTTTCCAGTGGTGTCAAGCAAATGATTAAGTATTTTTGTTATGGAGCTGAATACTTCGTCCAAGAAAAGTAGATGCGTTGAGCTTACACGGTCGATTTTGCTGTTGATATTGTAACCCATTTGTTCACGATTTAGTAGAGTCCGTTGGTGATTCATAGCAAGGCAGCACCACAAAGCGCTCAGAGAGTCCCCTTGAAGGATCCTTGTTTGATATGTATATCTCCTGCATTGGCTTAATCATTTTTGCGTACAAATGTGTAATCTAGTTTAATCTTGGCCCTGCAGTTGTCTTTAAGTGCTTGACTAAGCGTACCAATGCACTTACGCAGAATTTCAATTTGGTGTTGAAATCACCTTTCCCAAGGAGGCTAAACGGGCTAAACTTGCTTTTTTATCAGTCGCTAAAATTACTTTTTTATCGCTCGCTTCTGGCCATTAGTTTTAAGTACTGTAACAGCACCAATGAACACAAAGTTATGTAGCAATTCTTTATCGTGCATATTCAGTTTCATACTGGAGTATTCTATCGACTTCGCTCAAATTATATTTGTTTTAGTTTTTAATCGAAGATTTGGCATTTTTGGACTTTGGAAAGGGAACCGCAACAGGCTTCTGGGCCTAAAATTCGAAGAAGAAGCAGAAGACTGTTGGTGCTACCCAAATTTTAAATAGATTACTATTCGCCCTTCACGAATATTATGCTTCGATGAGCGTACACAACTTGCGCCTGTTAACCTATGGGCCTACAGATCTTACGTTGATGTTACGAAAATGAGTGGTTGTTTATTAAAAATATATTTTATTAAAATTAAATAATGTAACATTGCTCAGTAAGAATTTTTTTTATATTCTAATAAAGTTTTTATGAAGTTATCACCTTTTTCAATTCTCGGGCCTTAGTTGCTAAGAACGACCATTCCGAGTTGTTGCAGAGCTAATGGATGCTGCTTCAACGCATAGATGGATTTGCGCGTAAGAATATTAAGCCTGTGCTTAAGGACCCTGCTATACCATAGTCTCCCAATATTGTTATGCAAACTGTTATATTCAAATACGTAAAAAATGTTTTAAATTTTAAAAATTAAAATTTATTTTCATATTTATGCTTCATTGCTTGTGTTCAATATTTCCAGGGGCATAACTAGGTTAGTATTCACCCGGAGCAAGAACTTTAGGTGTGTATTGGGGAGGGGGCAGTAAACGCTTCATTTCAGTGCCAAAGATAAATGACATTAATGACAAATGAATTCTAAGGCGCTTCAGTTGACATAATCTGTCTAGCATGTTTGGTATTTACTTTCCGACTTACAAAGTTTGATTAAGTAAATCTAGGAGTGCGAATCCTTTTTACATTATTCAAATTACTTTTTCTTGCCATCTTTTTTCACTCCTTGAAATTTAGCCAAGATGATAGTAAGGACGAAGCTTGGTGAGCTACTTTTCCTCGTTCTTTTAGCTCATTTTCTGTATTCTGCTCTTCAAGTTTTTACTTTCTCACCTTACTGCGTAAATATTATATAGAAAGTATTGTAATCATGCTGCAGAAATCGGCTTTACTTCGACAGAAAAACTCTAATTTTCGGGTCCTGGTAACGAAAAAGTGGATAAATTTTGTTCATATAGGCAGAAAATTACTTCCTCTTAACACGTTTCACACCTCTTAACACACTTAACACGTTCTGTAGTCTGCTGAATCCCCTGGTAACAAAAAAGTGGATAAATCTTGTTCCTAAAGGCAGAAAAGCACTTCCTCTCACACGTTCTGTAGTCTGATTCTATGTTTTGTGGGTTCTCGATCCTCAAAAATTCGTTGACGAGAAAACGTATGTCCGTCCATCTGCGGTCAACGCTAGTATCTGAATCATTCAGCGCTTTTCTCATTTGTATTCTCGATCTCGAGGCCCTACAAGTTGGAAATGGATATTAAGTTTTTTGGGTGGTACGGTACTTTACATGGAGCCTTAACATTTTCATGTTTTCAATAATAGACCAAATCTTGTCCTCGAATAACCTAAAGGACGCTTAAAACAATGGCGCGGTCTCATTTTTATTAAATTTCTGTGCTTTTTCTTTAAATTTTCTCCTCGTACGTATTAAAAGACAATAAAAAGCATAGACCTGCCCTCATTTTCAGTAATTTGAAAACTGTAAAAAATTAGCATTGCAAAAATACAATATTGAAGATATAGATTTTAAAGTTAACCAAAAACTGTTCTACAAATTCAGAACTTTAAAAAGGGTCATGTTTTTTGTTTTCTTGTTTTTGTTTTGTTTTTTAAGAAACGAGTAGTTTTCGTATAATTTCTGCTTGAAGTTAATGCGATTTATAAGAAAGCATATTAATTTTTTCCACGGATAGAACGAAGGAAACTTAAAAAATGACACTGTTCTCATTTTCGTTGAACTCGCAGAATTTTCGAAAATTGCGTAAATTAGAAATAAAGGAAGAGACCCTTATTTTCTAAGCGTCGGCAATGGATACAAAATTGTATAATATTGCGTAGTTATATACATAGCCAGACGTAATACACGTAGCCACCACAAATAAAGCGAGAAAATATATTATGTTGAAGCATCACTAATTTTGATGTGTATTATCGTTGAACCCGAATATGAAACTTAATTTAGAAACACCACAAAATGGGAATATTCTTTGGAACAAATTTCAACGCACTGAACAAAAATTCTATACCCCTGTGAAGAGATTGGCGGAAGAAACGATTGGATTATGCTCATCTGAAAATAGACGGACACTCAACGCTGCTCTTTCACAGGGCCAGAGCTGGGAGGACTGAGTGCCGTCGCATTTATCCAAGGAGAAGACCCCGTCACAACATTAAAATAATCGGGAGTACCCACAGTCTCTTTTCCTGCTCACACTACGAATACATTCGGGCACTTTATTACCTCATGAGCTCTTGTTCATACATAATTCTAACATTTTCCATTTTAGCTCGTATAGTTTTTCTATTTCATTTCATACGTAAATATCTGTAGTAAAAAATTCTGGTCCGTTTTAGCACCCCTCTCCCATTCTGGAGCTTAGGACATACACCCCCGTACTTACGTCCCTGAATATTTCAATATTATTAGGAGAACCTTGGTCTCGTGATACTTATTGCCCCTTAATATATTAAACTGTTTCTGCTTACACCCTGCTTATCACATTATCTGTGGATTAAAAACACTCAAGGGCAATGTCCCGTATGCTGTTTGTCACTGACTTAAATTATATTTAAAAACTTGCTTTTTAGAAATGTATCTTTTCCCTCTCTGCATCGCAAAATTTCCCACTAAGAATATTTTTCTCCCTTCTTTTGCATCGACACGTATGTCATTTTTTAATGACCTCCGAATTAGTTTTTTGGACATTCATTTTCACAGTCAAAATTCTCATTATGCACTACTCACCTCTGGTTGAGTTAAATTCAAATGATTGATTCGCCCGTGTTTCCGGGCGCGTCAACTATTGTGGTCACTGCACTATACTAAATATAGTATATATCGTATATAATAGTATAGTATAATATAGTATAGCATAGCATAGCATAGAACTATACTAACTATACAAGTCTTGTAGTGCATGCTTTGGTCACGGGAGGTGACAGTGATCTTCCCCACTAGATGGTGAGATCCGGCCTCGATCTACACGTCAGCTTGCGAGGTTTTCTCCATTCAGGTATCTCTAGCCGGAAATAGCGCTGAGCTTGTACTGGTCTCCCGACAAGTGTGGTACTGTAGTGCATGTGAATGTGTGTATAAATAAGAGTGAGGATAGGACAACGAAGATCGCGCACGGTCCGTGACCCGCTGGTTAGGATACTGCTCCGGCACTCACCTGGTGTTGATCGGAGAAACTACGGAAAACTACTGATCAGAGTAGCCGGTCGCTAGACAGGGTCTGAATTCGACCTAGCTAAGTAGGGTTGAAAATCCTGCCACCGCCGGAATTCGAATCTTGCGATCTTTCGGTCGGAAGTACTGTAGTGACATCAGTTGATGCCCTGAGCCACCAAAGCTGGTAGTTAAATTCGATATATGTTTTCAGGCATTATGGTTATTATTTGTGACTTTTCAGACACTATGGTTTATTTCCGGACTCTATGACTTACCTCACACGATTCCTAAAAATTTCGGCAAATAGAATGCTAGTGTGAATGTAAGATCATATGCTGTTTGTAAAAATTTGTAAAATAATATCCTTTGGGATGCCTGTGGAAGTGGTATTTTGAACAAAGAGGTGATTAGGAAAGAACTGAAATGAGTAAATCGCCAGCGACGTGATTTTATTGAGCATATTGGAACTAAGACTAGCAGTACAAAAATGAACAAATGAACATGATAATAAGCGATGACTACATGACCTGCGCGTAGGCATATTTGATTCATTGCAGCCTATTTACAGCATTGCTACAACGATTCAATCTAGGTTTCGCCCAGTCTTTCTATTCCCAGTGCCTGATCTGTCTGTATTACAAAGAAAATTCACTCTAAGTGAGCACCGGGTACGGGAAAACTGGTCTGCGAAACACGGTTGTACATCAAATACTCATTATAGATGTAAATACAAATACATTCATAATGACTGGAACAATTGAATCTTCCCACGAACATGAATTCCATTCAATTGTATGTGAAAGATAACTTTGAAAAATGAGAAGATTGATATGAAAAAAAACTGTTAAGTGTGAATATTGTGAAATCCAGACATTGTGACCATGCTTCAGTTTTATATTTCTTTTAAAAATTGAAACATGTTTGGTCGCAACCTTTTTTTATTTTATACACCTACTTTACGGTTGAAGTTCTGTTACCAGGGCATTAGATATTCTTTATTGCTATTTGCAGTCTTTTCTCTGTTTATATCTTTATCACATCACAATATATTACTTTTTTGATGATTCTAGTCCATAAATTTGAGTATTTTCTTTTGCAAAATCACATGCCACCATTTTACGCAAGTTGATGTAAAATGATTCATATTTGAAAGGTACAAATCCAAGACAAAATTCCGTAAGGTTCGTGAAAGATTTCAGAAAAATACAATATAAATTTACAATAATGTCTAACTCCATTCTTTCATATATAACCATTAACCTTAAAATTAAATATATCATTCTGTTCAATAAAGTAGTGACATCAGCGAAGTATTTACCGAAAGCAATTAACACACAAATATAGTTTTTAATAATAAGCAGAATTGTCGATAAATTATTTCTCAGGTGAGTGACAAATGAAACAGTTAACGAGAACATATTGATGTGATTTCGCAAAACAAGTTTGTCGGTTTTTGAACGAAAAAGAATTTATTATCCATGCCATCGCAACAGAACAAGGGTAATACACTTTCTTTATAATTTGTTGAAAAAAAAACAAACTTTCTGGACCACGCCTCGAGAATACTACGTAAGACATGCGGTGGATGGATTATCAGCGCCAACCAGACGCTACGAGTATCGCAACATGGTAGACTGTTGAAAAGCTTTGTTCAAGGGAAACAGTGTAAGTTTACGACACGTGATTCATTGTTTCTTTAAAAATGAACGAAGAAGCGGATGTTGTTGCAATACATGGTGCATTCACTATTCAGGAGCCTGATCTTCCTTTAGTACTACTGTACCCCACATTTATTTGAATGCACAGGATATTCAATGGAAAGCATTGGATTGCAACCGGATGTTAGGATTACATAGAATAGAATAGGAGCAATTGAAATCTCAAAGCAATCGAGAAGTGTATAACGGAATTTTTGCACGGCAAAGCGTTACAACAATTGTCAGCCCTATCGATCTTCTGCGCTTGCACAGTTCGCGTTTCGCATCACTTGTACACCTGCGCATTTGCGGAAGATCCAGATTGTTGTACGCTATGACGTGCAAAAACTCCCTACTGCTGCATTTGGTTTGACCAAAACTGTGAGGCAGACGGAAAAGCCTTTACCCACACTTCACTTCAAGCTTATTTGAAACATAACTCTTTTGGAACCCATCGCAACCGGAAATTTGGCGACCCAGCATGCAGAGCGGAACTCGTGCCTGGTCCATCGGGCCCACAGCGAATCCGCGCCCGCGCGTCGTGGCACGTTGTCGCGCGCGCTGTTTGTGCTCTCGTCGCGCGGGGCGGGGGCGGCGGCGGGGACTGCAAAGTCGCCGCCTGTTGACGCGTCGCGCATCCGGAGGCGCCGTTACGCCCTCGCCGGCGACCCGCTGCGCCAGCCGCGTGCTCCCGTCGTTAGCACGTGGCGTGCGTGGGTGGCACCGGAGCAAGTGGCGCGGTGACGATCCCGCTCCGCGAGCAAATAGTTCACGCGGGGCACCCGGAGGTTGCCCCGCCCCCATCGCTGCCTTCCCGGCTGCCGTGTTGGCGTGGGTGAGCCTCGCGCACGGGATCCATAAATGCACTAATTCTTGGCGGGGCGATGCGAGGGCACCGAACAAAAGAAATTCGAGACGTCTCGGTGTTTTAGAACACTTGTTTATGAATGGTGTTCAACGGTTGAAAACGACGTTAATAATATAGGCGTTGCTGAAATGGTTAGATTTGAAACGAATGTTAAACGTATCGACTATCCCACTAAACTTTTGTTTCTGGGAACAATGCATTTAATGTAATTAGCAAACGAATTTTCTTACCTATCATTTTGATTAGAGAATGTTGCCAACTTAAAGAATTAATATTGACATTACTGCCATCTAGTTAACATTCATTGCATATTAAGAACGAGCGCATGCCTACTTAATGTAGGTATCGTATGGAAACGTACGAAAATACGACTTCTGGAACTCAAGGAAGTAAATTTCGCAATTTTCAAGTGGGTGTATATTAATATTTTCCATGAAATTAGTGTCAAAATGTGGATGCAAAGTATTTGAAGGCAGGGTTAATCTGTCTCCGATCTCCTGCATTATACAAAACCATTTAGAATTTTACGTACGTAAGGCCTGTGTATTGAAACGGCAGATTTGAAAAAAGTAAAAATGAATATTTATATTCATCTATTCTTACTTCTGCAAAAATGAATATCGGAAAATTGTATTCTGATTACACCGTCAGAAAATATCCAGCAGATATTTAGTTGAGCTTGAGAAGTAGGATTCGATCAACAGAATTTGAGCTAAACAATTAAAAGTCCGTCGATAACACTGAACAGTTAAGTTCAGACATAATCGGTTTTACCAAAGTCTTTAGTGGTTTTCACACCACAATTATTATATTCATAGATCGAACGGTTGTTAACCAAACAATTCAAACAGACTTAGTATTTTAAAAATCTTCGACGAATTTCACAAAGTTCTTTTTATTAAATCTATCCTTCGATCGATATTTAGTTCAATAGAATGAACGTGAACGAATTTCGCGGTCCTCTTGTCCGGAGCGCTCGCGCCTTTAAGAGTACTTCTTGGAAGAGATGGCGTCCATGATACGCTGGAAGGTGGTGGAGGATATGCCGAGGAAAGAGCTGCTGCCCCCGCCGCCGCCCCCTCCGCCCGCGTCGCCGTCGTCGTCGTACACGGACGGAGCCAAGTCGCCCGACCGCTTCCAGAAGTAATCGTAGTCGGTATAGTCGGTGGTGGCGTAGGTGTACTTGGCGTAGTAGATGGCGGCGAAGGCGGAGTAGATGAGCAGCGCGGCGGTGACGATCTCGAAGGCCGCCCAGAACTTGAAGGAGCCCTCGTTGACCAGGAACTCGTAGTAGTTGCTGATGGCCTGCGCGTCCGCCTTGCCGCGCTCGGGCTCCGGGGGCGGCGGCGCGGGCGCGGGCGTGGCCGGCATGTAGTGGTGGTCGTCGTAGCCGCGGCCCTCAGCCGCGTCGCGGGCCCGCCTGCGCACACACAGCGAATATAGGGGGCGAGTTTTTTTTTGTTTTTTTGTTTTATTCATTTAATCATAGAACATGAAAAGCTGTATGTGACTTACGAGGGAGAAGATCATGTGGAGGTGGGATCGTAGGGGAGAGGAGAAGACATTGGGCACATTGTCTGTTCTCTCAAAACAGTGTAACAATCCTTAAAGTTCTATTTTTTAACAATTAATTGGGCGTTCGGTGTAACAACTTTTTGAGGAGTTCAGGTGTAAATGTTAATATCTTACGTTTCAAGTCGATATTATTTTGTAAAAAGGAAAGCAACATTAAAGAATGATACAGATACAAAAGTAAAATAGATAAAAACGTTAATTAAATTACACCAAATAAGAGCGCTTGATGCTTATATAATGTATGGGCATTAACCGCTTCGGCAAGTAAATACAGCAAGTAAAAGCTATCATCCTCTTTTGAATTTTCAAATTAATAACAAATAGGTTAATAAATAGTTGTTCTTCAAAATATGGCCGAGAAATGGTCTTGAACAATTTAGATTTTTTCTTTATTAAACTAAAGTACCATATATTTAAAAAAATTCAAACATGAAACTCCTGTGTCTTTAACCTCCCCAAATTAGAAATAAGTTAATATATAATTAAAGACGAGTATTAAGCAATAAAATAGTGACATAATGGTAAAATTCGTAAACATAAAATTTTAAAAAAAATTATAATTCAATAGCCAATGAGGTTCAATTTTTTTATAAAAAAATGATGATGTAACTAACATATAAATATGTATTTACATTATTTAAATATTTAATTCTCTAGAGCTATTTTCGCCGTGGACGCATCCGCGTATTTTGAAAACTTTCATGAACACAATACTGATACAACTTTAAGCAATGAATGAACTTCCCAATAAATTGAATATAAGGTGATATTAATACATAATATTATTTTATGGTTTACCAGTTCACTACTATGTGTTTATTGACCTGAAACAAAACACGTCATGGTATACTTATTACCCTTGCTGTCCTTTAGGATTTTGTAAACTCGCTCCGCTACTAGCAAAATAAATTACGCTCACTTTTATAAATTCGATTTATTTAACTTAAGAAACGAGAAAAAAACAATAAATAAGTGTCGTTATTCTCAAATGAGGAAAATAACTTGACATAAACATTTTTTGTTGAGTATGAAAATTGCAATTTTGGAATGTTCTTGTGAATTAAAAATTCCCATTTTCTTATTTCACTGTTATGGATTACATTTTTTTTACAGTCACAGAAGCTTGTAGTCGTAATACTACTAGTAGTAGAAATAGATGTAGAAGACAACGCTGTTATTTTTTGATGTAATGGAATCTTTTGATAATCTTTCGACAATATATGCAAATAACATAATAAACGGTTTCATGTATGCAATTTATACTGCTTATACTGCAATTTCCGCTGGAAATTCACAATATTTTTCCATTTTGTGCGAACATGCCAGTCCAACTATGAGTATACTAAAGCCTACTAATTATATACTCTCCCTGTTTTATCAGACGCTGTATTGACAACTGATGATGTCAGGGCGACTTTTTATTTTTGATGAAAGACAATTTTTAAATGTTTCGAATTCTCGTTTGTTTCTGCAGAGAACTAGGAAACCATGAAGTTTTGTTTGCACTACGGGCGTCAGATTATGTTTTTGCCTCGAGGGCTACTTTCAACGGCTTGGGCCATAAACCCTTGATCCCTCTACTTAACTTCCTAGGTACATATAAAACTATTTCAATAAATCCAATGTATCACAAAAAAATTAGGGGTTGGAAATGAAGATAACTTAACATTAATACAATATCAAGTTCTTCGTCTGTGCCAGTAGTTATACTAAAAACAAATAATTTTGTGAATTGTTAGAACGTTCATCGCGGCTTGGAATGATGAAACGCATTTGAAGTATTAGTCGCATGGCATTGCATGATTTTTCATGATACTGCATGATTTTTCAGAACATAATTTGAAGGAAAACCATAATTTTTTGGCTTCTCTTTATCTCGAAACCTCATTTTTTTGCCTTTCCTTGTATTGTCTTATTTCTCAGCTCTTACGACAGCCCGACCATTCCTTATCTTCAATTACAATAAAACTCCATCTGATCTCTACTATACTGTGTTAGCTTCTCCCGCTGGAAATTCGTGAAAGAGGGTAAAGTGAATGGAAATGACGGTTGATGTCTCCCTCGTTCGAAGAGGTAAATTGGAATTAATGTTTAAGGTTGTTGTTTTTCTTATTTTGTGTATATTGAAGTCGTTATTGTATCGTACGTCAATCCTTAATTTTATTTCAAGTGGTATTTAACTTACATTGTGTGGCAATACTGCTAAAATCTATAAACCTCATTCAATTTCTATGTTTAAACATCAAACCACCATTACTTTTATTACAGTTCGTGGTAGCTGAGGCAGTTGTCAGCCCAATTGTGTTGATTTCCAAACACGTATTAATTTGATTACCCACCTCAAATGATAGCCATTACAGCAATCACTTCAAATATTACTACTCCCTCCAGGAATGGCAAATATACCTAAACCCACATAAGTTAGAAAGTTGTAAATGCAAACAAATGTCTGAAGTATACTTGTAATGCAGATTAGAATCGTTTCATGAAGTACAGTAATTTCAGGATAATACAAAAATATTATGAAAAGTATAGTTTTCTTTATCTCTTGTTCTTTAATTACAAAGTCTTTATTCATTTCTCGCAAAAGGGAGAAAACTGCATTTTCTAGTTAAGAAGTTTTAATAGTAAACCCGCGAGAATATTTATTATTTTATCATCAATCTACGTAATACGCATATTTTTGTAATATATTAATAAAATGTGATAAACTAACCTTTTTACTCAGCCACTAATAAAAGCGGTTACTTTTAGGTCATTCACAGCGTACTAAAAGTTGTCTTTAGCCCTAGTGCTAAAAGCAAGACCCAAATGGGCAGATAAACTGTTAATACGACAAAGAAAACAAAATACTTTCGTCTGATCAGCTACAACTAATCTAAATACCACATGAAACTCAATTAAGTGATCTGTATACGTGAATAAAAGGAAAGTCAGTAACACTGTCTAAAAATGGTATATGACACACGTGGTAAAAGTGATTTTATTTTGCTCGCGGGATTGCGCCCCTCTACCTATGGGCCTCGTATCGCAACTTTTCCTACTCGCAAAGTAAAATGCCGCTTTCACCACTCATATTTCTTTTTTTTTTTTTTTTTTTTCGTATTTATCACATATCTTCCTTATTGATTTTAATTACCGTGATCCACTATCTACTACACTTCGCCTGCCATTGTTCCCTGTGCTACCGTTACCAACATTCAAACACGTATTCATATCGTGGAATGTGATCTTCACAGGAGTCTGGTCACGTCCCGTACAATATTCAGACTAAATACTGAAGCTGTCACACACTCATTGAAACCGCATAGCGCTATTGTTCCTTTTGTCAATGAATTTTCTTCTTCCGGTCTCTCTACCCCTTTGTAAACATACAATACGCGTACTATTTGTTTCGCTATGTCCATTATCTTACGAAAATATACTTTCGTACCTACGAAAAAAATCACTTGACCTCACGAAACGGCGACTTCTTTGAAGTACCTGACGCCCAGAAATGTATGAATCAAATAGAACAGAAAATAAATTCAAAGTTTTGAGGAACTGTTTGAAATGTTTACACAGTTGTGTCCTCGAAATGGGTAACCTAAAGCAGTATAGACAGTACTGCTGGTTTATTTACATAAACCAATTACAAAATTATTCCGTACATGATTACTAGTTATATTGTTCTTAAAATTTATAGCCTCACATTACTGGGAACTAACGCTTTATTGGATTTTTCGGTCAGTTTAAGAAACAAACTGCTATTCCTATAAAATTTTAGCAATGAGAATGCAGTATAATTAGGTAAATAAAAATGATAACAACCTTAAATGAAGCAAGCGTATTTTTAAGAACAGTTTGAAACTCATTTTTCAAAATGTTTATGAAAAATGAGTTGTTTTCCGACTTTCTATAATGTTTTTTTTTTGTCGCAAATGCGTTCCTTTCGCGTGTCTGTATACCGGAGAACATGAACCCTACAAATTTCGGGAAACGATTTCTGAGTAAACTGAAGGAAAAACGATTGTACTGGCATTTACCCGAAAAGTCTTCATTTTAGATTTAAGATATCAGAGGATATTGGATAAATGAGGTTTAACAGAAATGAAGAAGAGCGTTCCATTTCTATTCTGTGGCACACTGTGACAAGCGAGCAGTGCTGTTGATCACGTCAAAACCTCAACAGTGCTGAACAGTGGTACAGTTAAAACACAGTGATCCAGTGCACGTGAACGAAGGGAAGTAAACCGTGAAATTAAACTTTTTCGTACCTCATTCATGCGAGAGCAAACAAACAGTACGGAAAAGAGCTTATGTTGACTTGAATGTTGGAACAATTTCAAATCTGAACTAACATAATATGAGCTACAAGACTGCTTTTTACATTTTCCAACAGCTCGCTTATAAACTATCTTTTACAGTTCTGCGATTGCTCTAACTGAAACCATATTCACGTAATCTGATCTTCATATTTTGATTGGTTACTGAGCGTCGGAAAACTCACCTGTGGAGCTGCAGCGCTGTGTCCTGGGAGGCGTTGGAGGTAGGAGGAGTGGGTGCGGGGGCCGCCATGGCCGCCGCCGCCGCCAGCATGGCCGCAGCCGCCGCCACGAGCGAGCGCTTGCAGAGCATGTCCGTCGTCTGGCGGACGCTCCTTGACTGACAGCCCAGCGCCGGCGCCCGCGCGGGGGCGGCAGCCAGAGGAGCATAACGGCTCGGCCACTAATTGGGCGGGGACACGGCGGCGGCGGACCCCGTGTCGCCCGCGCCGCCCGCGCCGCCCGCGCCGCCCGCGCCGCCCGCGCCGCCCGCGCCGCCCGCGCCGCCCGCGCCGCCCGCGCCGCCCGCGCCGCCCGCACTCCCCTTCTCCGCCCGCGCTCTTATGTCACCTATTGATATGCTGACCTTCAGGATGTAAAATCTCCTCCTGTACTTTCTTCTGAGCCGTATATTCACATCTGCCTTCCACTTTCACTTATTATTTTTTTTTTTGTGCTAATCTCCATTCTCTGCCCTTTGGAATCTATATATCTTCATTGACCTTATTTCATCTCCAGCTCCCTATTTATCTGGTCTCTCCTCCACCCTAATATCTTGCCTCTCTTTTTTACTAGCTTTTTCACTAAGTCGAATTCAGTCGCTGTCTGGAGAAGAATTTTAGCGGCCGGCTGCTCTGATCGGTAGTTTTCCGCGGTGTTTCCTATCAACACCAGCCAAATTTCAGAGCAGTACCCTAGCAAATGGGCCACGGACAGCGCGCGATCTTTCCTTCCTCTTCCTTGGCCTATCCTCACACGGTACACACACACACACACACACACACACACACACAAATATGCACTATACTACCACACGTGCCGGGAGACCGGTCAGGGACTTAGAACTTGTCCCGGCTGAGGCGGTGCCCCGCTGGTGGGAGATACCTAGTTGGGGAAAATCCCGTTAGTCGACGGTAGGTCGGCACCGGATCTCACCATCCAGTGGGGGAAGATCACCGTCACATCCCTATGAAAAACATGCACTACATTTACAGGACTAGTTGACGCGCCCTGAATCACTAACAATCAATCCATCCGCTCACTGTCTCATCTTTCCTCTTCGCTTCTTTTCTTTCCACCGCCGCTTGCTTAATGACGCACATTTTCCTACCGGTGTCCTTTTGTCTTGAATCTACTTCGATCCAAAATTCACAGTAAAAATTGTTCTTATGTTCAACATGTTTTATTCCATTACCAATTTCTCACGTTCGCGGTTCGTCCTCCCATGTGTCTCCTGCTCTTCTTCCTACTTCCTAACAAATCTATCACCTTAACTTCATCACCTATCGTATTCGTTTCTTGCTCACATATTTATCTTTGTTTGAACTCTGGTAATCACGTCCCCAATCAAATCGTTACATGCCGAGTGACGTTACATGGCAAGACGTGTGACGTTTTTAAATGCGTTTGAATTCATATGTACATATTTAACAGTCCCTGTCATAGTTGATTCTGTACCAATCTCCTCTATTTCTTCCATCTTCTCTCGCATCTTTCGATGTCCGTTTCTCTTGCCCTCGTGTACACCCCGCTTGCGTCCAAATTCTCGCCCCCGCCACCATTTATGCTTCCTCTTCCATCCCCTCTCCTTCGCTTCCGTTTTTTCCCGATTAAGAGTCCCACTTCTTTCCTCCTTTCCATCTTCACACCTTGTCTGCCTCTCTTCCAAGCTCCCGTCCACACTCGCTCCCAACTCCTTGACCATCTTCTTGTCCATTGCGTTCCATCATCATGTCTTCTGCGTTACCTTCTCCACCTCTTTGCCGTTCCGCCACCCCTCCTACCGCCCCAGTTTGACGCCTCCGCCGTCTGTTTTGCCAGCCGAAGGAACCAGGTCGTCGGGAGCAGAGCACACTAGAGCAGAGCGGGGAGTAAGGCCTTGCCACTCATTAACGCCTCCCCCGCTCGTCGCGTTCGATTCCCTCTCCCGTTATGCGAGCTGCGTTTCGTAACTCACACGGCCTCATTTGGATTCTTCGAATTATAACTACAAACGTGTACTGTGATTAGTATCTTGAACTTTTTTATTCTCTCTCATCAGTAGGCTATCGATCTTTAGGATTCATAAACGTACGACTTCGATGTCGAAGATATTAATTTAAAAACATGAAAAGACGTGTTTTTTTATCCAGTTTGGTAGTTTTTTCGAAAAAAAAGTTTCCTATGGAAGTCTCTACACTCAAAGAGGGCACATGGCGCATCTTCTACTGCATACTATACCGGCTGAGATAACTCAGTGCATCGGCTGATGACACTGCAGAGCCCCTGAGAAGGAGGTCTTGGGGATTGAGTTCCGACATCGGCAGGATTTTTTACACTAGCTAGATAGCTAAGTGGAGGATAGCTGGTACGTGGAGGAGGATTCAAGGGGTCGGCTGCTCTAATAGATAATTTTGTGAGATTTCTCTGATCAGCACCATGCGAATGCCGGAGCAATGTGACAAACGAGCCAGGGACCGCGCGCGATCTTTTCTTCCTCTTCCTTGTGCTATCCTCACCCCTTCCTTCCATACACTTATGTGCACTCCACTACCACACCAGTTGAGAGCTTAGAGCTTGTCTTGCCTGGGACGGTGCCCCGGTGGCGGGAGATACCTGGATGATGGAAAAAATGCAAACCGACATATGGATCGGCGCGTGTAGATCTCACCATCCAGCTGTGGGAAGAACACTGCCAACTCCATAAATAATAATGTCCTAATAAAACATCCTATATACGTACGCAACTAATGACCATAGCACTTTGCGCGCTCGGAAACCCAAAATATTCAGTCAGCACTTTCAGGGCCTTTTATATCTGCGGTCAACACAACAAGAGGCTCTCGACACTACTCACAGTAGAGAGTCAACAACGCCAAGGGCAGGTTTCGAACTCGCTACTCATCGCAGCGACGCATTGTGTTTACCCGTACGCCACCAAAACTTGGTCATCATGTGCAGCAAGAAGGCACTTTTCCCATAATATTATAGAAAAAGTGATCTTATCAGTCCATACTGAGATCAAATAGGAATTTTAATAATGAAAGTTTACGTCGTCATCTCCTTATTTGCCGAGGCTCCATGTTACTCAAACCTTTAGATAGATTCTGCACCAGCAGAGATGGAAGTTTGTTCATACACCTATGTAATAGTAAGTTAAATAATTGAAAAGTTAATTATATTAATCGTGTCCTCCCCATACAGTTATTAACGAAACGAGAGGATAAAGAGGTCTATAATTGCATGAGTGGTATATTCAAGAAAACGAGCGACGATAGGAGCGAGTTTTCTTATTTACCACGAGTGCAATTTTACCCCTTTATACATATGTTACGAGCAATACTTTTTCATTTCCATTTAAGAATAATTTAAATTTTGAGACATTCAAGCACATTTTTATTATTCGAGCCATAGATCTGATGACGACGTGTGTTACTGAAAAATGCCTATTTTAGTGGGTCATGCATTGTTTACATATGATTACTATAGTGGCTTAGAGGTTAAAGAAGTGTGTCTAATCGAAGACATTGAACTTATTCCGGATGAAACATTAGAAGAATCTGATAAAGCCATGAAAACATTACTTCCTAGGAAACGTTAAGTCAGGTATAAGAGTGAATACATGTACAAATATTGGAAAGTAAAAAAGAGTTTTTTGACAAGGTTTGGTGGCGTATTATATTCTTTTCATTTGTAATAGTAAGACCAAATAGTTTTCATGTAAAAATGTTCATTTATTAATGTTAAATATTTTATATTGTTCCATTTGTCAGCTGGCTTAACTTTTACTTCACTAATTTAGTTATATTCATTGTATATAAGTAGTTGATGTAGGTACGTCACCTATGATGTATATTTTTGTTCAAGTTTCATGGGAGACTGAAAATACGTTGGCCACGTCTATGTTGTGATGTCTTAATTAAACATTTTGATTCTTTTCTGAATTCCGATTAGTAGTTGTGGAGTTTTAATTGCACGGTGGAGTTTCAATTGCAAGCGTGCTATTAACGTAGAGGTAATCAACGATTTTTCTGGAATTAATCAGCATATTTAGTTAACTAAACGAAAAAATATATTTTTAATACTAATTAAATTCAACTTCTATCATAATATTAGTTTATGCAATTAGTTTATAATGTTAAGCTTTATTGCATGGGTACATGTTTTGAAAATGAGCGATGTTAGGAGCGAGTTTTCAAATTTGCACGAATGAAATAAGCCACATTATAAACGAGTTCCATACGCTATTTTTTTTAATAACAACGTTATAAATTTATAAGAGAATCAAACTTCAGTTTTCGAAACAACTCTATTGTGACCTCTCGAGTAATTGACATTGTGTGAGAAAACGGTGGTTGGCTGCTCCGTTTCCCTCTGCGTCCCCACGATTCTCTCGCTGCGATTGGCTGAATGTGTGCCGTAAAATTCTAATACGTCATCATTTGTGCCGTAAAGTGCCCAATTTTAAATGATTTCTTTCTTACGAAATCACTGTTTTGCTTTAAAAAGTGTATAATGTTCCAAAAAATGAAGACAGTATAGAAGACATTCGTTATAGTAATTAATGAAACGAGTGTATAAAAAACCGATAATTGCATGAATGAAAAGGGGCGACGATAGAAGGAGGGTTCAAGAAACCGAACGACGATAGGAGCAAGTTTTATATACCATGTGAAACATGCCCACAAACTGCTCACAATTATTGGGCGTTTCGTCGTAACCCGTTTCCGAATTTATGTTAACATGGGCGCCAGGAAAAAGGTTACGATAATATTTTTAGCTATTATTGCTTCAAAGAAAACTAAATATTGTCCCGCTAACTGGGTAGATAGGTTGCGTCTGAAATAATCGCTATTACCTATTGATAGCCGATTACCCGATCTGCCTTCCATACAGAGTGGCGAGGAATCTGAAAACAAATATTTTATCTAGCTACTTATTAGCTCGATTTGGCCAATGAAAATCGTTTTTTTTTTCTTTCAAAAAGAAACTTAGGATTTATTGCTTATTGCAACAGAAAGACTGTCCTTTGGTCATGACCTTGTTCGAACCTTTATACTGCACTATACTTCGCGCGCTCTTGATCGACGTCGCCACGAAGGACCATCTTCTCTTCTCCCCGGTGATGCGAATTCCAGAGTCGAAGTACCGCGTTTTTCTCTCCTGTTCTTCCACGCGAACGTTGCCGAGCCACTGATCCGCACTACTTCAAATATTCGTAGTTCTAGTTCGATTGACTTGCAAAAATAATACCCAGTTCTTTACGATTACACAGCGGAAATGTTTTAAAGTTCCACAAATTAATTACTTGTCCAGAATATTTCCGAGCCCTATCATATGCGACTTCTCACAAGTTCTAATTTCCGCGTGTTGTAAAAATAATTAAAGCCCAAACTGTTCGTGAACGTTCGAAATTCTGTCAGTTCAATAATTAGTAGAACTCCCTCGTGAAAAATAACAAGTTATACTTCTAACACACTGTAAATTATTCGGAGTCCAACGTTCCTCAATCTCATGAAAAATCACAAGTTCCAATTACACAAATTATCTATCCGCGAGCGACCCGCATAGCGTCACGACATATGACAAAATGTGTATTTTTTTATTACTGCTCAGCCCGCCAGACCTCGGCTTCCCCTTTCTGCTGTTTTGTCTAAAAAAATCAGACATACTTCCGCAGTAGTAGACTATCGTTGCTCTCTCCAACCAATCCCCAAATCGTTTTCAAATCTGACTAGCCACGCCGTCACTTTCAATGCCAGATGAATATTTATTTATCTTGACAACAACTTGGGCGCCGTTGCTAAGGCGCCATATTCCTATTTAATTACCCTAGCACTTCCATCCATTTACGACAAATAACATGTAATAAAAATTACCCACATTGGTATGTCACACATGAGTGCAATTACCCCTCTTAATATACATGTTACGTTCAATATTTTTTCGTTTCCATTTACAAATAATTCAGATTTTAAAATATTCAACACATCTTTTCCACCCGTGGCGTGCATTTCATGACGTAGTATTGCTTCTGAATAAGATCTATTTTAGTGGGCCTTGCATTGTTTGTGATTCCACGAAATATTTACAAATGGAAGAAACTGAACATATTGCTGAAAAAAATATTAAAAGCTGGCAAAGTCATGAAAACATTACTTCCCACGAAAAGTGAAGGCCGGTAAGAGAGAGAATACAACATGTATACAAATTGGGGGGAAAACTAGTCACTTCTGTCACAGTTTTGGTATAGCATACTTTTTAGAACTGGTAAACACAACTGACGTTTACATTTTTTACATTCGACATCCTAAGACCAAACGTTTTACATGTAAAACATTTAATACATTCACGTTAAATATTTTGTTGTTGCATAAGTCAGCTAGCGTAACGTTTACTTACCCAATTTAGTTTTATTCATTCGTTGTTAATACGTAGTTGTAGGTACGTGATATGTGATGTACTTTTTGTCCACGTTTCATGGTCGACTGCAGATAGCTTTGCTTCGTGTGTTTTAGTTTCTTAATTACACGATTTCGCTCTTTTTCTGAATTCTGAGTTTGAGTTTTTAATTGCGTAGTGGAATTTTAATTACCCGCATGCTATTAATATAGAGATAATTGACGATTTTTCATGAAATTAATGAACATATTTAGTTAACTAAACGAAAAAAGTTATTTACGGATTGAATAACATAAAATTCATTGTATAATATTGTAACCATGCGCACTGGCATCTTATATTTTCGGTCGCATGAACATGATTTTATTTGCAATTTTCTGGCACATTCTTGCAGTGTTTGTAATAGTACTCCCCGCCAGGAGTTCATTTTTTAGGAACAGTTTGGGAGGAAGATTATTGTTCTATAAACCTTTTTGTGTATTCCTTAGCTGGATTTTGATATTATATGTAGTTATTAATACTCAACTAACAACAACTTGTAGCTTATTGCATCTCGCTCATACTTACAAAAAGCAGTTGTTGTTGTTGTTGTTGTTGGTGGTGGTGTTTTGTATAGCCAAAGTTCAATCATATCGATTCAATATCATCTGCAAATCTCTTTTTAAAATGTTTGTGTCATCGCTGAATGTTTTGTACTTTTGATGATAGTGAAATCCTCTGTATATAGTCATCTCGTGCTTCTAATAATGTTCATCGCAAATGTTTCCCACTTTTGTATCTGTAATCAGAAACCCCACGGCCAACAGAAGAAAAAGTAGATACTCGTGTGTCATGATACAAGATTTGAAGGAATCTTAAAATAATAACTCCAATTTTTCAAGTTCACGGAACAAGTTATAAATGAAATAATTCAATAAAAAGGAATGATTCAAACATGTACTCAACCAATACTTTAAATCATAATGAAATTCCATGATTATCGTAATTAAAAACATTCGAGATACTATTTGTGTTCTAACCCCAAGATTACGTAATGTTTGACCTCTTACGTATGCCCTGGTGCCATATATGATTCCGCAGTTGCTTAAGGTGGTAATGAAAAACAAGGCCCTTTCGAAAGTAACGAAATTTCAGAAACAAACGTAGTGAATTTCAGTTGAAGTGAAGTAGTGAAAGTGAATTTCAGTTACTTGCGTATGGTGAAGGAAGGGATGGTACCGACAGGGGAAGGGATGGTTCCGAGATCAACCCTTGCAGAGGAGCGGACCCCCCCTCATCGGAGCGGACTCCGTGTGGGGGCCCTAGATTACTAATATCTGACAATGAAGGCCTCAAACGAAATGTATGAACGGTAACGTGTGAACTAGAGGTGCTACAACTCTTGTTCTTTACTTTTTCGCATTATTGGAAATACAGTCGACTCCAGTTATAGTGAACTTCTGGGGACTAACATGTTCGGTTCACTATATCCGATGATGTCAAAATGAAATAGAACTTTTCCACAAGTTTTGATTTTATTAATACAGAGATACAGCAAAATTCATTGACAGGACGAACTGAAAATTTCAATATCTTTTTGTCCTAAAAACATCAATTATTTGATTCGAAGATTTTTCATTCGTTTTTTTCTCTAGATCCTTCTCCAGAGTTCGTGTTTTCTCCAAACTTGATTGTGCATTTTCCTCTGGGTAATGTAATGCAGTCTTCACACCTTTCGATGTCACTTGCACTGTTGGAACACCGTCCCACTCTCCAAAGGCCCTTTTCCTCGCCTAATAACATGAGAGATCCAATTTACTTCAGGTATTATTTCCTAAGTTCACTATAGCCGAGGTTCAGGTTCACTATAACCGAATCTTCGTATGCTTATTTGTAATGTAAGTGAAACGGGACCAGTGACTTAAGTTCACTATATCAGAGTTCACGATAACCGGTGTCGACTCTAGTTTCGTAATATAGAATTGTTTTTAGTATGGTATAAATTGCAATTTCTAACTCAGTTATAACTTGAAAATGTCCCATTCAAACGAAGCACCTGTGGTGCATATCTAAATTAATTTCGATAGGCAAAAAAGCAATAATTTCTAACTTTTACAAATGAACCAAACATTAATAAATTAAACTGTGACATTTGCAGCACATTTTACAGAACAGAGAAATAATATTTCACACAAGCTTATAATGCTGATCCGGTGGCCGAGATCGCTAAGGCAGTAGTGTCGTAGGGATCGCGGGTTGGAGTCACGCCTCAGGCATGGTTGTATTCGTGTTCGTCCTTTCATCCCTTGTCATCACCATATTATTTCAAGTTCACTGTTACCATTACGTTAAATCCAATAGTGGTCGCTAATGACGTTGATGTGACCTTAAGTAACAAAAGCTTACCATGATTACATCGAAGTGAGCTAGCAATTTCTGAATACTATAATCAGCGACTGGAACTTCCTAAAGTAACAGAAATATATTTGTTAGTTCTACGTTAAATATATTACCATTCTTAAATCTATTTCCTTGCGTAATAATGTTATCTAAATCGAACGATCACGACCGGCAACAATGAGAAACATTCAAATAAAATTTGAAACCGCCGTGTTGCCATTTTGTGAACTGACAATGCGTCAAACGCGCGGGAAATTCGAATTCACAATTTCGATTTTTTCTCCGATTTTCGAAAATACAGTATTTTCGAAAAAGGAAGCAGCACAACTTTATTTTCTGTTCTTTGCAAACATACTTGCAAAAATTTTAAGAAAATATTTGGAACAGTTTCTGAGAAAACAATTGTTTAAAATTTAAAAATTGCCTATACTTGAAAATTTACGCAAAAAAATCATATTTTCGAAAAATTGAACATTACCTTATCTGAATTTTTTGGGTGAACACATTTCTTTAAGAAAAAATCAAAATTGTAGTTGTACGACGACCTGGAAAAATGTTTGAATTTTTACAATTTTCGAAAAAGCAGACATTTCAAGAAAAATGAATCCATTCTCTTAAGCTTGCAAACCAGCACCATTCTCTGAAGCGTCCTTTACGCTATCCGAGGTCAAAATTTAATAAAAAAGATTGGTCTCGTTTTGGAGGAAAAATGTTCAAAAAATTAAAAATTGTCTTTAGGTGAAGCAAAATTACGCGAAAACTGCCCAAATTTTCGAAAAATTGTGCATGACCTTATTTTAAACACTGTGTTTAAAGAACCGATTTCATTAAGGGAAAAAACTCTCAATCACTAATATTTTAATTGAAGAAAGACTCCGAAAAATATTGAACTTTAGCAATTTTTGAATAATTAAGGGATTTAATAGAAATGTGACCTGGGCGACTCTCTTAAGCGTTCTTTACGCTATCCGACAAGAAAATTTAATAAAAACTAGGCCCATTTTTTTGAAAATGTCTCGCAGGCATCATCTAAAGTTCACCCAAAATTAAAATATTAGTTTCAAACTCAAAGGCCGAGACATCAGCCAGATCAATTGAGGAACATCAGTTTTGGAGATAATCCTCTGAACAGTTTAGGTTCTAGCGTTGACTACAGACGCACGGACAGACAGGCAAACGTTTTGCCGTAAGTCGATTTTTCGTTATCAAGAACCCCTACAACATGGATTCTGATTACTCTTACAACTTGTAAATAGGCAACGAGGAAGTATATAGAGATAAGATTCGTCTCCTTTTGCGTTACCAGGTCCCGGCAATCAGACTTTTTATGCCGATGGATTGATTAGTGGTGCCGGGTGCGTCAAGTGCTAAGGTCAGTAGTGCCGTAAGTGTAGTGCATGTTCTTTCCTCGGGATGTGGCGGTGAACTTCCCCTGCTGGATGGTGAGATCCGGGGCCAAACTTTCTGCCGAATAATGGGGTTTCCTTAGCCAGGTGTTTCCCACCAGCAGGGCACCGCTCCAGCCGGGACAAGCCCTAAGTTCCCGATCGGCCTCTCGCCATTTGTGGTAGTGGAAATGTGTAAGTGAGGGTGAGATTAGGACAAGGAATAGGAAGGATAGTTCACGCGCGGTCCGTGCCCGTTTTTTAAGGTACGCCTCCGGCATTCCCCGGTAACGATCGGAGATGATGTCACTGCAGCGCCTCTGACCGGGAGGTCCTAGGTTCAAGTCCTGACGTTGGCAGGATTTTCGACACTAGCTTTTCAGTTAGGTCGAATTCAGTCGCTGTCTGGAGAAGAATTCTAGCAGCCGGGTGCTTTGATCGGTAGTTTTCCATGGTTTCTCCGATCAACACCAGGCGAATGCCGGAGCAGTACCCTAACAAACGGGCCACGGACCGCGCGCGATCTTTCCTTCCTCTTCCTTGTCCTATCCTCTCCCGTTACACACACACTTACACTAACATGCACTACACTACCACATATTCCGAGAGACCGGTCGGGAGCTTAGAGCTTGTCCCGGCTGGGGCGGTGCCCTGCTGGTGGGAGAGTCCTGGTTAGGGGGAAACCCCACTAGCAGACGGTAGGTTGGCGCCGGATCTCGCCATCCAGCGGGGGAAGATCACCGCCATCTCCCGAGGAAAATCTTGCACTACTCTAATGACTAAAGCAGTTGACGCGCCCGGAAACACGAAAAAATCAATCAATCAATCTACCTCTCATTCTCGACAATAGCTTTCACGAATGTAGTCATGATTTCGGTTTTTCATTAGTCCGTCGTCTTCCGACACCTATTGCAATGGCTGCATTTCTCTAGATTGATCACAATGGTGTAATAAACAAAAAAGTGAATTTTTTGACATGCGACCTATTGTGATTACTACGACGATGTGCAGCATTTCATCACCTTTTCCACTTCTTTTCCTTTTTCCATCCGCGATCCTATCCTCTCCAATCCCCCAAAATCCAATCCCCTGTGGGGGCGGGAATTTTTTCGCTTTCTTTATGTTCTTTGACTTATTTCTTTTTTCTTTGTTTTCTGCCTTAGTTCTTGTTTCGGGACTTCCTCTGAGTTTTTATGAAATTTGCACTGTGCAGAAAAAGAAACCCGCGCTGTGGGTTGAACGAACAGAATCCTAGCTTTCCACTTACCAAGAGGCGTATAGGCCAAGAGGCGTTCTTCTTACTTTGTGATTTTTTTTTCGGCCGGAACCAAACGCCATCCAATGGGATGTATCATGATCTACACAGTTTTCATTAACTTAATTGCAGCTCGTTGCATTTAGGGTCAGCAGTACGTATGGCCCTCCGCAATCAATTCGTAAAGCAGTCCGGTCAGTGTTCTCATTAACTACTCTGGTTATTCAGATCGGCACGTTTTATTTCTGTCAAGAAATTGAGTAACTCAGTGTGAGCTTCTTGTATTTTAGACCATACTGAACGGTTGCGTCGTGAAATGTTGAATGAAACGCGTTTCTCGTAATGAAACTAGTTCTGCTTCAACAGCATGTTCTTTCCCAGAGTAGTAACGGTTATCTAATATTGGTATAACACCACAATTTTTGTTTATATAAATTCATCTCAGCCGTCACTTGTAAAATTCGTAATCGTAGCGCATTAGGTGCAAAACTATTTCTTTTAAAGCTAATACATCAACAAAAATTCAGAAATCCAAAAATGCCATACCAAAAGGAACATCGCCCAACAATGAGAGATATCTGAGAATTTCCAACTGCCCTGAAGTACGTTGATATTGTCGTAATGCGACCTAATATCTCGTGACCCTATCTATCAAAAGAAGTGCGGAAAATTCGAATTTGCTATTTCGATTTTTTGCAAAAATTACTCTAAACTACTCACATATTCAAAAAATCTCTATGACCTTATTTAAAGATATACTTTTGAAGAACAGATTTCATTCAATTAAAAATCTCTGTCAACAATATTGTAATTTTGTAATGTTACATTTTTGCATTTTTTAAAAACACAGATATTCACCGAAAATGGGCCTTGCACCATTTGTAGAAGCGTACTTTTCTCTATTCGATAAAAAATAAAATAAAAATTTGGAGCTGTTTCTGAGACAATATTTTTACTTCTCCTGCCTGTACGGCGAGGGAGTACAGGGAGTAAAAGCATTGGAATCACCTCACCAAAACGATCTCAAATTTTCGGTCGTAAAATCCCAGATTATGGTTCTTTTCATCTGTAATTCTGCGTACACATTACGGCTAAGGTCTGTTAGCTCTTTTTTAAATAAGGTTCTGATTTGTGCAGGTGAAAAGGTATATCCGAAAAAGAAGAGCTCAGTTTCATATCCACAAGTCGGGTTGCCTGGGTGGATGGATGGATATGTCACGCATAATCGTCAGATTAGAAACTTCTGAGCTGAAAATTGGTAATTATACCAGGAGCAAAAACTAGTTGTGTTATTCCAGAGATCATTAAGATATTTAAATTTTTGAAGAGAGATTTACATTACGCACTTGTGATATTCTGAAAATTTTCTGGAAAGTAGCTGAAATGTTTTTCTTAAAATGTTTTGCTCGAGTAGAAGAAACTATATTTGCAAGAATGGTATAGTTCCAATTTTAATGAAAACCTCTAACATTTAGAAAATTTCAATAATGTTTATATTTAAAACTCTAATGGTTTTCGGTTACAAAGAAGTTTGAGCTTTCTACTCAACCCAATTTCGCGAGTTTTGCTTTAAAGGAAAGGTATGGACCTCAAATATCTTAAAGCTTCCTATATTAACAAATTTTGTAGCATGAACACTACTTTTTTTATATTTTTATTAAAATTTAATGGAAAGAATGCTTAACTGCCATCATTTGTTCAAAGCGTCGGTTGGTTGGATCAAAAACTTCAAGAAGGCCTTGGTCTACCGCGCTAGGAAGCGTGTCGGACTACAAGGTTCGAGTTGGCGAATCGAAGATTGTGAATATTTTAAGTTCCAAGATTGAGTGTTTTCAAAAGCATTGATTAGTAATATCGCAATGCAATATCCAGTAATCGTCAGATTCATGTGTACTTTCTAGAAACTTGTGGTGATAAAATAGAACGTACTTTCTCGCTCGTATTTTCATGTAAAATTACTCCAAAAGTACTCAAATTTTTGAAAAATTGTACATGGTCTTATTTCAAAATGTATATTTATGGAACAAATTTCATCAAGGGGAAAAATCTCTTTCTTTATTATTTTAGTTCTAGGAAGACGTCGAAAAATTGTTTAACTTTTCCAATTTTCGAAAATCAGGGTTTTCAACGATTACAAGACCTTATATCACTCTCTTAAACTTAATGTTGGAACCATTTTTTTTAAATTTGGGAAATGTCCCAAGGGCTTCATGTAAAGTACCCTCAAAAATTATAATATCGGCGACAAATTCAAGGGGCCGCAACATCAGCCACATTGATTTGGGAATATCAATTTTGGATAAAATCGGCTAAACGGTTTAGCCGCTAGCATTGTTCACAAACGGCCGGATAGACAGGCATTTTGCCATTATTCGATTTTTCTGTATCAAGAACCCACAAAACATGTATTATGTCTATTCTACGTGATACAGGATTTTTTCTAAATTTAGGTACTGGATTTATCCACTTTTTCGTTACCATACCCTGTAATAAGAGTTTTTTTGCCAAACTTTCGCCGTTTTTTCGCGCAGCGTAACATAACTTTCTCTCAACTCCGTAGCGAGAAAGTAAAAATATCTCACATTAGTTGTCACGTGTGATTTTGATAGTACCTGAAAGAATAGTCGTCAGTACAACTATTTTCTATAGAAGTAAATTTTGAATTCAGTGATTAGGTGCCACAAAAGTTCTGGAGGACAGAGCGCCATTGCTAGAAATAAAACAACTCGAAAATAATTCTCAAAATGGACTATCTCTTAATTTGTTGGGGAAGCCCATTGGAAAGATAACAAAAAGAGAGCTCCAGACTGTAAGGAAATTATGGGATTAATGTCACCATTCTACGTGTGAAATACGACCCAATAAGGCTTAAGGATTTCCAGTATCAACCATTTAGTGCGTAGTGTTTCGCCAAAGGAACCGATTTCAGTTTATTGCCTGGATTGTGCCCTGACCTGATCACTAAATTGAAATTCTTAAAAATTGGTTCTGAATTAAGTAGAATACATAATTGATGTTTTCTGCTTCTAGATACTTGTATAAGCAATTAGGACGACATGGATCCTGTCAATACATGTATGTCACAGTGAGTGTGAATCAATTGTATATGTTTGTAAATAGTAAAGTTAGTTTAATACGTAATGGACTACAGAGCGATGGTTTAAAAATGTAATCTTAGTACACATAATAAACTTAGTGCAAATCATACAGAAAAAAGTAATTGTGAAGTACTAACACAAATCGAGAGTGTATTACATTATGTCACTAACAATAAGAAAGAGGATAAAAAGACCAAGTGGCTGAAATGTAGATGCGTTGCTTAATGCAGAAGAAAATAGATCCTATCCAATCGATCAAAGTCCTTGGATATACAGGAGTCCATTGCCCTTACCAAGATGTTTCTTAGTTATTGTATTGTAATTGATAAACAGCGTTATTTTTACTCGTAACATTGTGTCTAACACCAGTCATGCTGTGCAATCCCTATCGGCTTCTGGATTTATTGGTAATATCTAAAACTTTCGTGTTACTATTGTTGACATACGCGGCAAGTGGTAAAATACAATGAATAAGTTAATAATACATTGATGTTGATTTGGGATCTTATGCTCTTTTCGATTGCATAGCGATCATTATAAGAGCTGTCTAGCGGTCATTAGGTAGAGAAATGATTTTCAACAATACCAATGTCTTATTAATGAATCAATTATTAATGAATTATTAATGAATCAACCTCTCTATAGCGTCTTCACAATGAATCAGATTGAAAACCGGGATGTATGTAATAATCACACAAGAGGGATGATAATTAAGGCATTGGGAGACAAGGGGGATTAACTGTACTTCACGTGTCCCTTTAGTTAAAGCAGATTCGTGTAGTTGAAGTCCAAAGATGTTGTGACCAAGGATTTTATGCAAAAACCTGTCAGGTGCTGAGATGTAAATTTGAATAATGAAACATTTATCTAGAATTACATCAGAAATACATCATTACAACAGAAAACTAGAAACTTCATTTTATGGGAAGTAAAATATTCTCCAAAAAAATCCAGTTTGACATCTCGATGCATCAATAGAAGAGGAATAGACTTTGGATACGATTAAATAAATCCTCTTCGTATACTGGGCTCGCCGAGTGGCTTGAGTCAGCCCACACGTGCGGGCGGAAAGGTACCCGCTGGCGACCCTTCAGCAAAAGAGGGCAGACGCCGTCCTAATAGAACGGCGGGGAAAGAGACGGGGACGAAACCGATCGGGAGCGAACGGGACCGTTGAGCGGTGCCCGCCGCCCCGCCCCCGCCGATACCTCCCGCGCCATTATCGCCTCCTGCGCAGCTCTTAGCATCGGGTGCCCCGCCCTCCGTGCGCGCCCCGCGTTTCCTTATTTGCTCGCTCTGCTCGAGAAACAAATGACTGGTGCGACCGAACTCGTTTTGTTTTCTCCATGGCCTCCTTTGAGAGACGTTGTGGAATTGTTCTATTTTTTATGAATATAGGCGAAATAATACTTAGTATGTAATACGATTTTTAGTATTGGAGTGATCTCGGCGATATGGTCTTAAATATCAGTCGTAAAATCCTTGTTTAAGGTCCTTTTCAACTGTAACTTCGCACACACGTCAGAATTAAGGTCAATTAGTTCTCTTCCAAAGACGGTTAAGATTGGTCCAGGTGGAGAGGAGGTACACTCAATTTGGTACCCGAAAATTGGGATGCCTGGTTGGATCATAGATGTGTCATGCATAGATCTCTCAAATTAGAAGCTTCAGAGGCGAAATCTGCTAAATAAGCCAAAGAAAGATCTAGTTGTGCCATTCCTTGGCACAGAGAGAATTTTCTTCCTTAATAATATATGTTCTTTAATGACAGATCTTGAAATTAGGTCATGTACAATTGTTGAAAATATGGGTAGTTTTCGAGCAGTTTTGCGTGAAAAATAGACAATTTTTAAAAAATCGAAACAATTTTTTTCAAAAATTTTGCCACTTTTTTTCTTTAAATTTTCTCCTCGTATGTATCAAAGCTCAGTAAAAATTCGTGCTAGTCTTATTCCCGGCAACCCCTCTGTATTTTCGAAAATTAAAAATTTTTAACATTTAAAAATTATAAAATTGAAGATATATATTTTTGTTTTAAAGAAAATAGCTTGCAGAATAGAAGAAACGCTTAAAAAAATGGCATAGGTCTCATTTGACCTCTCAGCTGCTGTCGAAGCGGCCGACTGCTCTGATCGGGAGTTTTCCGTGGTTTCTCTAATTCAGGCTAATTTCGGAGCAGTACCCTAATAAACGGGCTACGGACTTAGCGCAATCTTTCCTTCCTATTCCTTATCCTTACTCCCCTTACACACACACACACACACACACACACACATAGAAACATGCATTACAGTAGGACGCTTGTTGCTCGACCAGTTGGGAGTTTAGATCTTATCCGGGTTGGGATGGTGCCCCACTGATGGGAGATACCTGGTTGAGGAAATCCCCGCAAGTCGACGTCGGATTCGCCATCCAGCTGGGGAAGATCACTTCCACCTCCCGCTACAAAAATTCACTACACTTACGGGACACTTACATTTTTGATGCGCTCGGAATCACTAATCAAGCAAATTAAATCGTCTGCACCTCCTACTATAAAAGCAAAAAACCTTTAAAAATGAGATTTTTCTCCTCAATTACACATTAAAACGAAAAAATAAAAAATTTCATGTTCAGTAATTTGCAAGAAGCTACTCAATGACGCCGAACGTCACTTCTCTCTTAAAATGAGATTCGTATTAGCAAATTCAAAACTTCTCTTCTTTAAGTGATATTCAATAATTACTTCAAAATGTGAAGAACTGTTATATTTTAATTTATAGATTAATACAAAAAATGTATTAAAGCAAATCTCCCATTTTTATTTGAACAGGAAATCAATATGCCTTTCTTTTTGGTGTGAGAATGTTTTAATCACTTTATGATTAAAATCAGGTACTTTATAAAATTCGTTATTGCCAAAACTATTATGAAATTCATCTTTGTTGATATAGCATGGCCAATGCAGACAATTTGTCTTGTGGCATATTCTTTCTTAGAAATATCTTTATGCGTTTGAAGGTAGGAAAATATAACTTTGCTTCAGAAGTGGTTATTGGAATTGTAATTCGAATTTCTAGAAAGTGTTATGGCTTTACTGAACGTTTCTTCTACGTGCACTCTTTGAGAAACTGATTCAAACTAAGGGCGATAATCTCATGAAATATTTTGCACTATAAATTGCTTAAAACTCTACGCGATTTTTTTAAATATCAAAAACTTGTAAGAATCATAAACATTTTTTAATTTTTCTTCAAGAAATTTAGAGTTGTATACTGGAACATTATCCGACATGAACAAAGAAGCAGCATTTCAATAGCCAGTGAAACTAAATCTTTCTAAATTTTTAAAAATGAGTTACAACCCATACTTCCTTTGCTTCTCTCGTCCACTCATTTTTTTCACTCTTCCTTTGCAAATGAATATTTTGATAGATGTTTATGTATAAAGATTTTTTTCATTGTCGTATCTAAGTTTTGTCATATTTTGTTCAAAGCTCAGAAAACTTTGTGCAACGACAGTGAGATCAATTTCTTTCCTCTACGCCTTGTTGTCCAAATAATATAACAATAAAATGGCATAACTTTTCAACATTTTTAAATGACTGACAGCTTGAGAAGAAAATGTAAAATTATTTTCAGATATTCAATCATGGTTTGTTTTTAATAAAAAAATGATGACGCCACTTGTATGGAAATTCCACCAGGTGGGAACAGATTTATGCTTCTTTACTATTAGTCTAATATGAATGCCCTCCATTGTTTGAAAAGCATGTGCATAGACTCTGAATACTGGTAAAGAAAATTCGAACATTTCTATTTATTTATTCAATTCTCATCAACAATAAATTAATCTGATGTGTATGACAATGGACATATTGAATATTAAGATAGTTGTGTTTGAACACCTTTCGAAATTCCAGACTTTACACAATCGCCATCGTACGCATGAACTATAAGCGTTTTGAGGCTTTCATTTATTTTATGCCATGTTAACTCTGGAAGACTGCAGGACACCAACGTTTCTGCATTATGATGCAGAGGGTTATGAAAAGTCCAAAAGTTTTCAACTGGTCTATGAATCTGAAAACAATTGCCATTTGAAGTATACTCGACACACCGCTTTACTTTAATGAAGTTATGAATGTGACTGGTGAGAACGAGCAAATCCAAATTATGCAAGTAATGAAATTTGAGGTCTCTTGTACTATGAACGTCCTTCACAACCCGTGTTACGCAAACCGCTTTTGAATAGTTATGGCTTTGCACGCCAGTGCCCGAGCTTGAACAACGTATCCCTGTCTTTGTTTCCACAATTGCTCGTAAAATTCTTTTTAGCACTTCATCTCTAATGACGCAATTATTCTCAGCGTTACTTGCACATATCCGGTAGGGAAAAGCGTGAGGTTGGAGAATGAAAAGGCGGTTACAGCCTGGTTTACAGGAAATAACGTGCAATTATTAAGAGGTTTTTATTTACAAAATGATATTATTGTACTATACACACAAAAATAGTAATATTAAATAAATAGAATATATGAACTAAAATAATTTTCAAATAGTACACTAGGAATGGTATTTGATTACTTCAATTATCACAAATATTTTCAAATTCTATTCTGACATATATATTAATATATTTTCAAATAGCTTTGCTCTTAGGAAGGTCAGTCATTTTCACCACCAAGTCTTAGTCCACATAAAGAGTTATATTGCAAAAATTAAAACAATAACACTGAAAGTTCCAATTAATAAATTGAAAGAAATACAATATATTTTGCGTCTTTTCGGTGGTTATATCGCTTTCAATTTATCAAGAGAATGTACTTATAAGTTTTAATTGACCGAATATGAAATGAGCTGGTAACATTTGGTAACATGCTAAGGATACCTTATATTTCTGTAGATAAGATCATTGCGTGCCAGTCTATCTTCGCCCACTTCCAAAGCCATGACTTTGGATTAAAACTAAGCGTTTGCTGCTTAGAAACATTACTTAATGATTTTTGGGAGTTGATCAGGAACTGATACTAAGTATTTTATTCTACGTTAAGGTTAATTAATATTAACGTAGTATTATATGCCACTTCTTTGCCATTTTCACTTTAATTCGTGAGATTAAACGGAACTAAATAAATACTTCATAATAACAAATCGTTATGAAAGCTTTTTCTGGAAGAAGGAATTAATCTCTGAAGATTTATTTGACAAAAAAAATTTAAAAAAGAGACTATCAGGAAGAAGTGCATTCTAACAAGAATCATTGGGAAAATGTACCAGACATACTCGTTTCAAAAGAATGAAGATATGGCACCTTCGTACTACTACGTTCGTCAGTAGCATTACTTCATTTCATGCATTACTTTGCTGATTCTAGAAAGAGGGTCTTCTGGTCTTTTCATATTACAGATCAGAACACGCTCGCCAAATAATGAATATATCGACCGGTTTACAGAGTGCATGAGATCTTCTAAATTTCAAGCCTAAATATTTGTAAATAATGAGACATTTTGTGGATAAAACACAAACAAAAGGTTGACAAACCCAAAGGCTTGACACATGTTTCTCTATGTATGCCGACGCGCTGAATCCGAATCTGAAGCCAGAATTCCGCCACCACCCTCCATTTTATTTTAAATCGTGAAAAACAAGCGTGAAACAGCGTTGTACATTGTAAATTTGAGGGTGATTTTTTGCAATTTAAAAAAACTGGAGGGTAGTGGGGCAATTCTGGCTTCAGTTCCGAATTTAGCGCGTCGAAATGATAGAGAAACATGTATCAAGTCTTTGGATCTGACAACATTTTTGTGTGTGCCTGTGTGATTAATGTAACAGTGAAGTATGGTACGGACGAGGGAGAGTGATTATGATTCTTAATTTTCTCCTACACTCCGAGTTCTTGCGTCCTTTCTCAGTATTCTGAGAGCTACTGTATTTTATCCTCTCGCTTCATAATAGCGAGGATCTGCAACGTGACCAACCTGTTGTGGACAGATCTCAGACCTGCTGTCAACAATGTCCTGTGGAAACGTAAAGCAAGTAATACTTAGAGTAGCTGGAACAGACATCACTGAAAAGACGCAGTTCGTAACAATTTATCGACTTGAGCATCCAACCATATTGCATCACCGCTTCTCGTAGCGCCGTCCCGCCGCCTCCAACGCGTCGTCCACCTCCCCCGCCACCTCCAACAGGAGCTCCATTCCGGCCTGCACCGGCCCCGGGGGCTCGTGTCTGCCACCCCAAAGCCCAGCCGCTATCATCGCCTGCCTCCTCCGCCTCCTGTGATGAGGGTCCGCCTCCTTGGCCGTGCTCGTGCCACTGAAGTACAGCGGGTACTGAATCTTATGCCGCGCCACCGATTTGATAATCAGCGCCGTCACGTAGATGATGAAGTACACGCTGAAGTAGAGCGGGATGTACCACAGCTTGCGGCCGAGGTGATAATACGCGTAATAGGGTCGTGTGCTCACTCGTTGTTTCTCCTCTTTGGGTGGTGGTGGTGGGGGCGGGGGGTGATGCTCATGGTGATCTTCGAAGTCGTATTCGTAGTCGTCGTGGTGATTGTCGTCGTGGTGATCGTCGCCGTGGTGATCGCCGCCGTGGCCGTTATGGTAACCGGTGGGTTTGTGAAAGTAGATCTCTGGAGACGGTGGTTTTGGTTCTGGCGGGGGCGCTGGCTTCTTCGCGGGTTTCGCAGGGGGCATTGGTTGGTGCGGCTCCTCCTCGTCTTCCTCGTCCGAGTAGTCGTCGTGGTGGTTGGCCATGCCGTTGTGGTGGGTGGACGGTTTGTGGTACAGAATCTGCGGGGGCGGAGGGCGTGGCTCGGGCGGGGAGGGCTTCGAAGGAGCCTTGGGAGGGTGCATGGGGGGACCCGAAGGTGCTTCGTCATAGTCATCGTGGGCAGGAGGAGGTGCCATGGGTTTACTGCCGGGTTTGGGTAGGGCGGGGAGATCGTCTTGGTCCACGTAGTCGTCGTACTGGTGGTGATAATGCCCGTGAGGTTGGGGTTTGGGCTTGCCCCCTGGCTTAGCCGGAGCCGGAGGCGGGGCCTCTGGTTCGTCGTAGTCTTGGTCCGGGGGAGCGTGATGAGGGTGCATCCCCGCGTACCCGTTGGGCATGGGCTTCATCATGGGGGCGGGCGGTTTTGCAGCGGGCGCGTGCTTTGGGGGTTGCCCGGACATCGGAGGGCCTGGCTCGCTGGGCTTCGGCAGCTCGCCCGGGTGGAACGAGTACTCTTCGTCGTCGTGGTACCCATAGTGATGCCCATGCGTACTCGGGGGTGCCGGTTCCTCGTCCTTCGCCCCTTTCGGGGGGTCGTACGAGTACCCGTCGTCGTGGTGGTACCCGTAATCGTCCATCTACGGCAAAGAGCAAATCTCACTAATGTGGTTGAAATTTTTTGATCTTTTAGCATAAATCCGAAAAACTTAGAAACTGAATTGTAAGAAATATGGTTAACTAGTTGGACCCGCATGAACAGTGGGAACAACTTTATACCAATGTTCAACTGCGAACGAGTTTGACAACCCATGCTATGTATGGGGTGGGGGTACCTTCCAAAAATATAACAGAACGTTCCGAAAGGTCATATTGTAGGTTACGGCCGTAAAAACATTATTATTTTGAAAGTGACTCAGAAACCGTGTTTAAGGACCTATAACGCAACCTTTCCAAGTTATATATGATGGTAACGTTTGTTACCGGGTTGCAAGTACATTTTCCTTTTACCATAGTATGCTAAATTATGTTTTCTAAACCCCAGGGCTGCATAAAACACATTTTAGATGAATGCTGGTTGATGCACCCCTAAATCTGTTTGATGCATTTTTTCTCTAGTAATACTACACTTATGAAGTTTTGTGTTGATGTTGTCTTAACGAATGGTGCCAAAGCGCCTCTTCCGTTTGTCAATTGTCTACAAAGGAGATAGGGAAGGTCTGCCAGATGTTCAAGTGTGTGGTCAATTTTAAAGGAGATTGGGGTAAAAAAATTTGAATTGGATAAGTATTTTTGGGCTTTAAACGAAGGGACAATGAAGGCGAAAACCATGTTTTCTGGGATTTTAGTTCATAAACAAGTTTACTGAATATTTATTCTTATATCATCGGGAGTAACATCGCGAACCTGTAGCATTAATTCTATATACTAACGGGATTAATGACTACCGTGACGTGCCCGGAAACTCCAGAAAATCAATCGGATCGTTAATTGCGGGATGCCACTTGCGCCTCTTTAATTTAGATGAGTTTTTCAAAATTTATTCGTATTTATAAAGTGAAGATGCAATCCTTTAGCTCTCCGTGACATTTCCTTTCTTTTTCCATCCCATTTATTATGATTGTGTGGACGCGAGAGCCACAAAACGCATCTACAGAGCGGGAATAAAACAGATGAGCGGCATTTGCATTTACCTCTTGCGGCGCGTGGGGCTTGTGGGCTTTGGGCGGCGGGGCGGGGTAGCCCTCGCCGTAGTCCGCGCCCTCGCTTGGCGTAGGAGGGGGGTAGTCGTAGCCGCTGTCGGGCGGGCCCTCGTCCATCGGCTTGGGCCCTTTGCCGCCCCCCGCCCCGCCCCCGTTGCCGTAGCTGGGCGCGTACGGCAGGAAGGCGGGCCGACTGGGCCCCTTCGGAGGTGTAGGCATCTAGAAATTCCAAAATAGTATTAGTTAAGTTCAAAAAAAGAAAAGACTGAAAAGAATTCAACGTCCCGATGATAAATTAGCAACTTGTGATGCTAGTCAACATTACGTGGTTGTTAGTTAACAATTATATCGATTACGAGGGAATGAACATTTTCTCTTTTGTGAAGGGAAAACTCTTTTTATTAAACCTTGAGTTGTACAGCAATAAAGTACTCCATTTCTAACGGAACACCGTAAGTTTATTTGCTGAATTAATTGCTAAATAAAAAATAAACTGTATTAGACCTATGGAGTAATGAATATATTTTTATTTATGTGTTTCGCGTTTTCCATAAAATGTATTCTTGTATTCCTCTGATAATGATCTATTTTCGGAGATTCTAATTTTTTATTACATGTTCATAGATGAGAGATCCAGAGTTAATATACTCTACATATTTTGTGACGAAGTTAAAAATATTAATTTGTTGTAATAAAATTGGAATATTAATATATAATTAGAAATTTTTAAACATTGAGATGCAATTCTTAAGTAATATTTAGTTCAATGATTTTCAATCAAATATTTCATGTTCTCGAGATTGTACAGTAAAGTTACAACTGAAGCGAGATAGAAACGTATTTGTTAATGTTTATTGCATATTATAACTTAAGGTTAAAGGATACACTGCCAAAACATATTTTTTTGGGATATAACATCTCCATGAGCAGCAAATAAATCAAAAACCGATCGTTATAAAATGAGATGCTACTGGATCGATATCTGACGGTATTCTACAGTTTCCGCGGCGCTGTTCGTTTTCACAGTTTCAGTGAAGGGGGGAGGGTACAGTCTTGCCTGCTCTTTAGTTGCGGCAAAAAGATTAAATATCTCTGGCCATCACCTGCGCTAGAACCGCGACCTGCGCGAACAACATTGGTGATTAGGGAACAATTCAGGTTCAACAAAATCCACTCTCAATTGGTAAAATAAACAAAAAAATACTGATTTATTACGAAGATTATATATCACAGAACAAAATTATTTTATAAAAACAAATAAATGAGGAAATGTTATAAAATATAATACGACCAACAAGGGAGAACAACACTGAAGAGATAACATCGAACTACCTGCTTCTGTGACAGAGGATTGAAGACGTCCGTTTTGGGCGGCCTGCGCGCACGCATGTACGATTTCAGGGAACACAGTGGACCTAATCTTGGATGCTCATAACTACATTTGATTCCTTCATGGATCGGGGCAACAATTGCAAAAAATGCAATTGCTATAGCACAAAATTCCATCTTGTCTCTTCAAGGTCTCTAAAATCACTTCGTGGGCCTCTAGAGCACGGCCTTTAGAACCTATTACCGATAATAAAGGCAATATTGAAATGAAAAAAATAGTATTAAAAGCATATAATTGTGTTCAACTATTCAGCAAAATGAATTATTAATGTGGGAGTTTGATATCGTCGCATCATTATTAACGCAATACTCCTAGTATTCCATATTATGCTGTTTCAAAAGAACGCGCCAATGATACACATTTTTCAAGCTCCATGTTTAGTAGCGTATGGGTTGTATTTAATATCTTGTAGGGCCTGAGGATTTCGTTGTTTCCAATTTTTTGGTACATCTCCTATGCTCGGTGGAGATAGTGAATGTTTTAGTACTTTTGATTTAAAATAAAACTTGCTCTTATTATTCATACATTTTTAAGTTTTACATTAGCAGAAACGTTGATAATAATTACTTAGAAATAAAGTAGTTCTCCCTATTTTGTTTGTCATTATTCAACCATTTTTATTAAACCTTGGGTTCTAAGAAGACACCAATTTGCTTAAAAAACAGAACTCTGTACATATCTGAATGAACAGAAAAAAATGCAATTGCATAAAAATAGGATCCATAATGATGATGATATCGAGTGGTGTTACGTACCTTTGGCGGCGGTGCGGGCGGCGGCTGCGCGGCCGGCGGCGGCGGGGGCGGGGCGTTGAAGAAGGGCGGGTAGGCGTAGTCGTAGGTGGCGGGCGGGGGCTGCGGCGGGCGCGCGGGCGCCTGGTACGACGTGGGGCGGCCGGGGCTGTAGGGGTCGGGGCGTGGAGGCGCGGGGGCGGGGCGAGGCGGTGCGGGGGCGGGGCCGGGGCCGGCGGGGGGCGCCGCGACGCCGCCGCTGCCGCCGATGGTCGGGTGCTTTGCGTACGGGTGGAAGCGCGCCTGGGCCTCCTGCGGGGGCGGCTGCGGCGCCGGCGCGGGGCCCCGCTGCGGGCGCTCCTCTGCGGACACCAGCCACGGGGCCTTACGAAAGTATACACGACTGCTGCTCCAGGAGCTCCTCGCTCTCCGTTTACAAGCGCATGAGAGGCGACGCTTGTGAGTTGCTCACAAGATCGTTTGTTTCAAGTCGTAAGCTGCACTACTGTTTCTGTGCATTCCTGCTAGTTTTTTTTCTAACTTTCTCAAGTTTTTTGTAAATCCTATTAATGTTTTAGATGTCAAAAGTCGAATTTTTGTAATTTTTTGTGGTTTGATTCTTTCAAATTTTGTTTTTATTTTTCTTTTGCTAGTCAACTTTTTTTATATAGATCTGTTATTTAAATGCAACTTAATTATAATTCTCCCTTAATTGGTATCCTAAATTTATCTCCGCAATAGAGAATATATGGGGTACATTATCTGAAATGGAGATCACTAACGATATTGACAATTATATTGTCCTTAAATCGAAGAAATCATTGTGTTTACTTTCATTACATAAAATACTCAGTTCAATTATTCAAACTGATTACAAAACTAAGTTAAAATTTCACTCTGATAACAGAATATTCCGATTTATAAGTTTTAGGCGCATCAATAAATGAATGTTTAATAAAAAGTTAAAAATGCAACAACAATTACTCTCCCTCTATTAACTCCGAGTGATAATTTTTATTAATAATTATTTGTTGTATCGAAATTATCTGTTGTTACATTCCATTTATTCATCAACAAAATCATGAAACACATTCCTGTATCTTTAAATCAAGAGAATTTACATACCATTATATAGAAATTGAACCACATCCTTCGCCGTCAAAACAATAATTATTTTTTGCATTTTTTAATCATTAGATCGCTTTGCTAGACAATAATCTACCTACGTGTCAAAAATAATTAATATCGATTGCACTGTCCAGGAAGAACTAGCCTATCAAGCATCGCTTCTTTCATTGTCGATATTTTCAACGGTATTTTCACTTATTCAACGACATTAGAGAACGGAAGAAGATTATATAGCATAGTTACAAAGCATCAAGATTGGGATAACCAACATATCGGAAATACGTTCTGACATACCGGCAATCTCCCCTGATTAATATCCGAATAGCTGCCTGGTTACATACCTTGCCAAAAACAAGCAACCTTTTATTGCTTTATATATTTATGTATCCACTTATTTATGAGTATAACTCTAAATCGAGAGACGAATATCAAATTGAATTGGTAAGATTATAGGTGTCAGTATCTGCCTCTTTCAAACGATTAAAATCGGCCGAGCCATCTACGTGGATTTAGCCGCTCGACACCGTTACTTTGATTTGTTCTACAGAGCTATCCTTACCATCTGCGAGCTCGTACGTGGGCGGGGGCGGCTGGGTGGTGGGCGGCTCCTGCTCGCCCTCCTCCACGGGGTAGAGCACGCGGTAGGAGCCGTCGGCGTCGGGGACCGCGGGCGCCCAGGGGCAGCCGTCGCCGCAGCCCTCGGGGCCGGGGCCGGGGGCGGCGGTGGTGGTGAGGGGCGCGGCGCCGCCGAAGCCAGCCGAGTCGCTCAGCGCCTCCCAGTCCTGGCGCCGGAACGCGTCCAGCAGGCTGCTGTAGCTCAGCGGCTTGTCCTCACGTGCCGAGGACGGCGCGGAGGGTGGGGAGGCGGCCGGCACGCCGTACACCACCTGCGGGTTCGAATCGCTGCGGCCGCTGCGAATGGAAAATGCGTTTGTGTTGTAAAGAGAAGGGATTCGATAGAAGATGAAGTCTCGAAGAGAATATACAAATTTAATTTCAAATATTACACAGTTACAAAAAAAACTACTCTACATTTCCAAAACATAACTACTTCTTGGTTATTATTTTATGTGCTTCATTACTTTTTTCCTCCCACTCATTCCCTCTCTCCCTCTTCTTCTCCCTCTCCCTCCCCTCCCCTCTCCTCTCCACTCCTCTCCTCTCTCTCTCTCCTCTCTCTCCTCTCCTCGTTCGTACTTTATTATTCTCTAGATATCTGGTTCGAATGTTTCACTGACGATTTCATTTATTCTCTATTTGTGACATTTTCCATAATTCTACGTTTATCAAATTTAAAATTAGATGGATTTATAAATGCTTCTTAATTAATAAAATGAACACCAAAATTAAATAATTTTAACTGCCAAGAAGTGGATGTTAGACAGTAAAAGTACGAAATTAGAAAAAATGAGTGTGCTAATTAAGAACAACGCTAAGCGTAATGTGTCGGACCGATGCGATTGAAAATTAACATTTCTCCTTTTTTATCTCAACGGTTCATAAAAGGTGCATTGCGATCAAAATAATGAGTATGATTCTTCTCTCAATAACTACTCTTCAAAAGGTTGATAGCACCTGCTGATCGTCCTGGTTAGTGTACACGATAACGGTAGGGACCGGACTAATGAAGGGTGTGGGTTTTTAATCGGCGAAAGGCATAAATGTTTTAATGTGATTGTACCGTGGCTTCCTGTCGCTAAATATCACACTTGAACTGCGGTATCACTCATCATCACGCATTCTGGTAATTGATGGTCCTAAGGAACACAGGGGTACACCGAGTTGCGTAAACGGGATTAGGATCAGGACGGAAATGTACCCGGGGATACCTCGACGGTTACCTAAACATTTCCACATACAAGTTAGCATATAGCTTTGCGTAAAAATGCTGCACTGGGTATTTTCTTCTAATTTCAAAATGTTATGGTTTTAGGCCCATTTATAAAATTTTAAGTTGCCTTGCAACATTCAAAAAACAACATTTTAAGTTCTTGAAAAACAAAATTATTAAATAATTTATGATAATTTTCAATTTTGAACCAATTAAATGTCATGAATTGTTTACAGCCGAAAAAAAAGTTTCTCTCTTTCATTCAAATTTCAGAAAACTAGTGGGAAACAATAGATAATCATGTACTTAGAGAATGATGTAAATAAAAAAATATTTTAATATTTGATATTTATACAGTTACAATTGCCGCATGAAGAAGTTTGCAAATAGCAAAGCGTCTACTCCGTCAGAACATTTTCCGTCAATAATAGCAAAACTTCTGAATATGATTCTTGACATCTTTCTTCAACAACTACTTACTACGGGAATGCTCCTTTCAAAATAATATCGTGTTCGCTACCTTACTGTGCATTTGCGGAAATAAGGGATTGTTAAATTGCAAACCGTCTTTGTGAAGTGTGCTTCATAACTGTTTGAATAGGCGAAAGGCATACGTCCGACGACGTATATCATTTGTTACTTGTCTTCTTGAAACGTGTTAGCCAGCCATCCGGATAGGTGGACGCTCAAGATTGTGAAAAAAAATGGCGAAAGCACGAAAAATGGGACCCATTGAGTTTAGCTCAGAAGCAGCATTGCCGCTGTCTCCGACCGGTGGGTCGTTGAGTTCGAGTCCCGACGGTGGCGGATTTTCGACATTAGCTGTTTTGCTAGGCCGAATTCAGCTGCAGTCTGGAGAAGAATTCTAGCGGCCGGCTGCTCTAATCGGTAGTTTTCCTTGGCTCCTCAGATCAACATCGGGCGAGTGTTGGAGCAGTACCCTAACATACGAATCACGGACCGCGCTCAATCTTTCCTGCTCTACACAGTCACACATACACTACACAGTCACACAAGTCGGGAGGCCAGATGGGTGCTTAGAACTTATCCCGACTGGGGCGGTGAGCCACTAGTAGAGATACCTGGAGAGGAAATCGCCCCCAAAGCCGATATGCAAGTCGGCGCCTGATCTCGCCCATCATCAGGGGAGGAACACTGCCACCACCTCCAGGATTAAAAATATCACTACACTATTGGGCAAATGACCGTAGCAGTTGACGTGCTCGTGAAAAAAGCGCCCTCTCACCTGGCGGCCGAATCGTTGCGTTGCGAGGAGGAGTGCGCGTAGGTGTCCATGAGCAAGGACGCGATGCCGGCGAAGTCCACGGCCGCCGCCGGCCGCACCGCCAGCAGCAGCAGCGCCAGCAGCGCCGCCGGGAGAAGGGCGGGCCGCCGCGGCGGAGGCGGCGAGGGCAGCGCGGGCGCCATGGCAGAGTGGGCGCGCGCGCCTCCGCCCCCGCTATATAGACCCCGCTCCCTTGCCGCCCCTCCGCCCCCCCTCCGAAGCTCCTTGTCCTCCGGCCGCTGGCACCTCCCCTGTCAACACGCGGCGCGGCGGTTAGCACGCCGCCGCCCCCGCCAACGCCGACGCTCCCGCCACCGCCGCCCCCGCCGCCGCCCCCGCCGCCGCCCCCGTCGCCACCCCCGCCGCCACCGCCGCTCCGCTACCGCCGCCGCCACCGCCGCCGCCGACGCTCCCGACGCCGCCGCCCCGGACGCCGCTGGCCTAGTTACGAGAGCGGGCATCGCGCGACGCATGAGGAAGAGCCTACCACTAGCCCTTCTGCTCCTCTGCTCCTCACTATCTGGGTCTCTGGGTACCCTGGGTCGCAGGGACCGTTAGTTGCTCCAGGACGACCGGCATTGCTTCAGTGTTGGTGGTCCTGAGAGAGAGATGTGTGAAGTTTTACACGTATCTTTTTCGATACGGATGAAATTGAATTGAACCTTTTAAATGAATGGAATGAAACTGGAGTATGAAGCGGATTATTATTGACGGAGTTACTTAAACCTTCTTTGGTTTGACCGTATCTTTTACGAATGACATTTTACTCCCAATGTATTCAATGAAAGCATTCTCTGAAAGATGCATCGTTCATTGTACACGCGTATAAGATGGTTTAATAGTTCATTCTTAAGGGATTTAGACTAAGAAAATGAAAGCATGCTCGTGCACCATTGTGAGCTTCAGTTGCCTGGTCCTCGGCGTCAGGCGAACTAAAGCTTGGTTCTAATTTATTATTCTTGGTTCTTGGTTCTAATGTACGATTACTCTTTCAATCTATGAAGCACCTTTTCATACAATGACCATTAACTAGCAGATAGCATTGTATACAAGAAACGTCCCATACTGCCGGGAACATTTACCCCTTTTAGAAAGGAGTTTCTACATGGGAATGATATTCGGAACAGAATGAGAAAAAATTGGTAGCATGGGGTCTGTGTCACTCAATTGTATTGGTCTTCTTAAATAAATTGATTAAATGGAACTATATCAGGAATAATAAATGCCAAAAATTCTGTTGTTGAAGATGAAACATTTCAGTTGGACTTTACACAATAAATATTGATGCAACTGTAATTTTGTATGTGCAGTTTCTTAGACACATTTTAACGGTTTGTTAAAGTTATGGTTTAATAAAAATATGGTTCAAATGGTAGAAAATAAGAGAAAGTTTTGGTGTAGTTTTTATATTTGCTTCCTATATGATTTTTGCATCTCTAAGCACGAATATCAGGTTTGCCAACAAAACTTTTGCCCGTAAACACGTAGGAGTTGCACACAATAATTAGAAGTCTATATAACGTGCTCATCATAAGGAAACGATTTCTTTAAATATACAATAATTAGAATGTGACTCACTCGTGACTCACTTTTGTTCACCAAAATTTCATAGGAAGTGTCCTAAATTCCAGAGCATATTCTAAGAAAAGGGCAAATGTATGTTCCACTGTAATTCTTGTAACTAACTGACAAACGTTAATGAGTAGAGCAAATACTCAACAAGAGTGCTTGTCGACTACGTGATAGAAACTGTTACATTTTCAAATCAACTTGTGTGCTACATCATTTGTCAATGACCTTGGTATCAGGCCAGGTGTTTGCCAAAAATATTGAGTGAAAATAAATTTAATTAAAGCATTGATATACGTTTAGAATAAAATATACAGATTACAATTGCAAAATATTATAAGTGATACTGTTTTTTTTAATGCAACAGATTTAGTACAGTAATCATCCAGACTCCTACCTCTTTATTGGAAGAAACTTACTGGAAATAAATTTCTTCTATACATACCATACTTTCTATAAATGTCAAATCACCGTGATCCATGGAACTTGGCATTACCATTAACTTTTACGAGAAACTTTAATTTAGTACTTCCGTGATCTAAAATCAATTTAATACATTTACCTACTCTGTTGGTTAAATAATTATTATTAATTTTCTCCATTATGATTTCATTGTTTCTGTCTACTTTAAATAATCTATCACTATAATTTATACTATCAATTTATATCACTTTTATATACCGGATACACGATTTTTATGACTCCACTTCAATGGTAATTTTAGTAAATAATTGAAACATGATTCAATTACTTGGTTCGTGCAAAAGAGTCACCAATTCTTAAAAATATAGATCCTTTTTTTTTTTTTGTTTCTAATTAATTTGAAATGCTGCGTTGAGATCCTCCCTTCTACTGGTGTCGTTCGCTGCCCCATTTGAGAGTGGCGTCTGCCGAAGGCCTCCCTTCCCCTTGCGGACGGGTGCTGTGTTTGTCGCGCGCCGTTAGCTGCCGTCGCCGCCTCCGTTACTCGCTAACTACCCGCCCCCGCCTCTGCCCCCGCCCACGAAGCCACGGTGATAACGAGAGTCGCCGCCGCCGCCGCCGTCCACGTGCCACACTCTGTGCTCCCACTTGCTCTGGTTCTGCCAAGTGTGCTCCATTTATGAAAGTCCGCGCTTTGATTTGTTTATGGGGAATTCATACATTTTTGTTGATGTGGTAATGGAATGAATTCTCGGTTCCGGCCTGGTGATGATTATTTTGATATGATGTAAAAAAAAATTATTTGATTTTTGTCAAGGAACAGTAAAAACTGTGTGACGTATGGGAGAGAAATACAGTTGAGCATCGGTGAAGTCAGCATCGCTCGACGAAATGTATGCATTCCTCTAGACAGATGAGTTGAAGCCTCGCTGAATGTTTCGGAAGTGTCTTTTCAGCGAGTGCAGCTCCCATTTATAAATCGTTTTCATAAATGGTTTAGTCTGTTCCGGTATCTTCTCTAAAAAGAGTATTGTGAGAATTGATACAAATAATGTCGTAAAGCATGTAAAATATTAAATTTTAATTTTCTGTTAGAAAGCACTAGCAAGGAATATCAAAGAACTCGTGCTTTTCATTTTTGTAGCGTCTTTAATTAAAATCGCAATAGACTAAGTTGCAATTAAATCGAGATCATTTAAATATTTTTAAACAGAACTTTTGAAGTGCTCTTTTCTCTCATTCTAGTAGCACAAATAAATTGTTTTAAGGTGAGCACTCTTCAGTTGGCGAAATGACAAAATAATAGAGAGTACCACAGCCCCAGCACAATTTAGACGTTTGTGAAATGAATGCGTATCCACGTGGTACTACCGACCAGAGCAACTAGCCTCTATAACTATTCCAGACAGCGCGCTCTAATGGCAGAGTTCAATCTACATATCTAAGGTTGAAAATCCGGCACCGTCCGGTCTCGAAACCTAGGACATCACAGTCAGAGACGCGCCAATGGCAACAGCTGGTTCCGTGAGCCACCTTATTAAGAAGTTGGAAATCTTCCTCTCTCACGGATGCAATGCAACTTCTGGTGTAGCAAAGGATATTTGGATGCTACGAAGGGCGATGCATATTCTTCTAATAGAAAAAAGCGTTACTATCTTGAACGTTAATTAGGGATTTCAAGAAATACCAAAGGATTTCAATACCTTGAATACACCACTTAAAACATAATCCAACCAAACTAGAGCGCGATGTTCACATAAAGTGTGTGATTGGCATCTGCCTTGGAGTGGCTGAATCATTTCTGCGTGTCGACCATACCCCAAATTAGTTTGACGTGAATAGGTGTCAAAATAATCGCTCCCTTGACTGAACTGTATAAAATTATGAATCGTGCGGGATCTTTCTTTTCTGTAAAGTAGCACGGCTGATGATTACACTTGGTTCAGTCACGTGCACGATTATTTATTCATTCATATCAAATTATTAAGGATGTGGTAAGTAACACGCGTGAGCTATACTTCCTCATCCTTGCCCTCCTCTCTTCATATACACGCACGCTTACAATCACTATGCTGTCATACGTGTCGGAAGCTTATATCTTGTCCACGATCGGAGCGCAGTGACTCTGATGGAAATACCTGAAGAGGGACATACTGTAAGTCGACGTGTAGGTCGGCGACGGATCTCGTACATTACCAAGGGGGGAACACAGCCATCTCCCTAACTATAAAATTAACTACACCTCCGTGACAAACGTTACTTCCAGTTGAAGCGCCGAGCCGCCCGGAAGTACAAAATAATCAATCAGTCCAGTTTCTTGATAACACAAAATGACAGAATGGACTCATGAAATCAAATTACAAATGGAAACGAATTACATTTATATGAAATAACTACCAATTCGACTTATTTTTATTTTCCTTGATATTGCGAAATGTATTTTATGGCAACATTTTATAATTATTATTGCACTCTAGGTGATAATGGTGTATTGCTCTAACTGTAAAACCATAATATAATATTCAACTACAATATTTCGTCTGTCCACGCTTACGAACGCAGAAATGTACTTATTTCAAGACTTTTAAATGGTTTTGGTTAGTGTGCACTTTTAATTCTTTTTCAGACCCTATTTTTTAGTCATTGCATAACGTACAATGTGAAGGTTTTTTTTCTTTACACCATATTGCCGAAATTCCTTCATGAAATTCGTCGTAATTGCAGGAGCCGTGGAGGCATCACTTTGTAGGTAGGTTATGATACTCTTAGGTATTTGCAAGAAATATATTACCAATTTTTCTTAATATAAACCATGTGTTCTCATCTCTTAACCATTTCCTTCCTCTGTGACATTCACTTTTTATGGGAGGAGTCGATTGTGCAAACTCTACGTATTTGCCCTGGACGCAGCTCTTGCAGCACGTAGTCCCACTGTCCCCTCTCCGTATCGTGTGCCATCCGGTGTGCATGCGTGCAACGACTACGTAAACCCTACGCTGACGTAAGCGTTGTGCCCTTACGCATACCTTGTTTACCGGTGACGTCGCTCAGAAGGATTGAAGCGTAAATAGGCAACCATTGCTGGATGACACTCGAGCGTATGGTGGGTTGCCTTCCATCGACTCTTCAGGCGCTAACATTGCTTGCTGTTGCATGTAGTTCGTAAGTTGACACTAGATAGCGTGAGAAGCTCAAATAGAGGGAGAGAGATTTTTAGCGTGACTATTCATTGGATGATGTGAATAAAAAGTAAATGGTACGAACTAGAAGCTTCTGAAGTAAATACGTAGGTTTTGGTGAAAAGAACTAGAAACTCACAGGAAGCTTTAGAAGTAAATATTGACGTTTCAGTTAATGAAACTTCGTACGTAGGCAGCAAAGTATTCGGTTTTATTTGTAGAAAGTACTGATTATTACCCGATTGCCCGAACACAAAGAGTAATATGATTGGCTTGGACCGTGAATGTTCGTACCCAGTGTTCAATACTTGACCATTTAAGGCAGGACAAGAGTCAGAATTGCTCCGAGAATGATCTAGGCTAGGTTCTCGTTTGTAAGTTCGAATATAATTTTTATTTAGATACAATTCCAAATATTATTGTGAGTCAGAATTGCTCCGAGAATGATCTAGGCTAGGTTCTCGTTTGTAATTTCGAATATAATTTTTATTTAGATACAATTGCAAATATTATTGTGTGTTGCCTAACAGGAGGCGCTATTTGCTCTTTGACTCACCTCTTGTATCTTTGACTGACAACTCGATGTCCACACACAACACAACCCTTCGAACTCTTAGAAAGTCTTACATCTCTAACATTAAAACAGACAGATGATGATGATGATGATGAGATAATTTGTACATACAACAATTACATAAACTTAATAAATAAGTAAAAATATTAACGAAGTAAGAGTTACATTAGAAAGGAGAGAAAGTTCAAAAATATAATTTTGAATGAATAATTTAAATAATAAAATAAGTCGAATGAAATATGTATATACAATGTGCCCAAATTATTAGCGATAGGTCTTAAATTTTGGTGTTTTATTGTTTAACTGCATTTTTTAAACAAATTATTGATTTTTGGTTTCATAGGTATTTTTATTCATAAGAGGGTATTATTAAAATCATAAAAACAATAAGGTGTGTTGGTAAAACTATTTGTAAGTAAAATTAATACTAGTATTTAGTGTCGCCACCCTTTGATGCAATTATTGATCCAATGCGTCTTGGCACGCTCTATACAGGCTTTTGTATTTGCAGTGCAATGTTGTGATGCCATTCTTTGTTGAGAATTTCAATTAACTGGCTCTTGGTGGTGACCACCTGGCTCTTGGCGATAGGCCGTTTAGTGAGTTGGCCCATGTCTCCACAGGGTTCATGTCTGGTGAGTTCCCCGGCCAGAGCAAAATGGTAATCTTTTTCTGTCAGAAATGCAGTAATACTCCTTGCTTTGTGACACGGTGCTCGAATCGTGTATAAAAATGTATTCTTAATCACCATTCTTCGAGCTATATCAGTAGTTTTTAGTTTCTCGCTTGTACTCGTCTTGTCTAATGGTCCCTTCTACGATGTTAGATGCCATAAATACCCTTCGCTGAGATCATAGACCACACCATTACACTAACAGGGTGTTTAACTCTCTCCACTAGGTAATCTAGATGGAACTGCGTCGTCGGAAGAATGAACTTTAGTCGATCAAAATCTGAAACGTTGATTCGATAGAGAATACTGACTGTAATATATTACCAAAAAGTCATTATTGATGAAATGCGATAGTGATTAAAATATATAAAAGGTTGTATTAGTTGACACCAGTCTGCAACAGTCATATTTTAGTGTGTCTCTCCCATTGCAGTCGTTTATTCTTCATGGTCTGTGTATGGCGTTTTTTTCTTTTTTTTTAATAGAGCGATGGCCAATCAGGTACTCTTCTGCCAACCGTCTCCGAGATGTTCTTTTGGAAAATGTTTCTCCCTCAGCGTTTTCATCATAGTCTGACAGGCAACACCCCTCTTTACGATTTTTTAGGCAGATATCCCTGATATAGATCGGTACGAAGACCGTTTCCTGCCACATTTACTCACACGACGTGCTTCCAGTGATTTGTTCGGGTCCATTTTTATTTTGTTAACGACAGTTTTCGAAACGCCTACAATAGTTGCTATCTTTCTCTGTCAATGTGTGGAGAGAAGTAATAGTGCTTGTGTTTCTCTGATTTTCCTTGAACACGTGTCTGCAGCCTTACCTTACTAAAAAATAAAAAGTACCGAGGTTATGACGTTACATTGTTAACTAAAACGAAATCCACTTATAAAATTTAATAAAAGTAATGCATAGAATACTTAAGTTTTGATTATTTTGGAAAGGAAAATCGTGCAAAAAACAATTAATTTTTTTTGTCTTCATTACAGCAGAAGTTTTCAATAAACTTGAACTATGAGAAGTAACATGACTTATTTCTTAAATAACGTAGGGATCCATTATTGCCATTCATTACAAACGATACTAATGATAACAGTAGTGCTACAAATATTATCGAAACCAAATCCTTTGCTCAAAAACCAAAGACTTAAACTAGAAATGACTCAAATGTGAGTACTGTCCCTAATAATTTGGCAACCTACTGTAGTTTTCAAATGAGAATGTTAATTACACAGCCCCTCACAAAAAACGTTGTGAGACCCAAAGGCATGACACACGTTTCACTACGTATTCTAACGCGCTGTATTCAAATCTGATGACAGAATTGCGCTATCGCCTTGCAATTTTTTTAATTGCTAAAAACACCGTTTATTTATTTATTTTGCGTCAAAAATAGTTAAAACTCTGTGAGACGTGCTATGCGGAGAAATGAATTCGGTGCACGTTTTCAAAATTCTGTGATCCCTACCCTAAGCCATATACTACTTGAATTTTGAATACAGAAAGAAAATGAGGTTTTTTTGCAAAGATTGTTAACCAAATATTTGCTGCGATGTAATAAAATCTATTTTTATACCGTAAAATTGTATTTTTTGTTTTCGGGGGCTGTTGTCAGACCCCAATACTTGACATATGTTTCTCTATGTACGTCGACGCGTTGAGTCCGAAACTCAAGCCAGAATGTGAAATAATGGTCAAGACTGTAAAATATGAAAAAATATTCATGGTCAATATACAAAAATTTAAAATGAATTATTAAACATCAAACTTACTGCAGGAAAACTATTTTTTCATCAGTTTTGGTGAAACAAGCGCCGTGTTGACTGACGTATATGATACTAGTGTAATCTTGTATTGAACACGAACTAAGTAAGTAACATTATGACTAAGTAAGTCATAATCGAGACCTTCCATTAATCCTCGTACCTCATTGCCATATTCTTTATAAAGCCGTTCTCTTTGTTCTTCAATTAGTGCTTTCCGGAAAGAATTGAAGATGAGAAGGGAGAAAACGTAACTTCAAACTCATATTACATCAGAGGCTCCATTTTCGACCAGCGTTTTAAGAAAACGTTTGTTTCGAATGTCGTTTACACAACTCAGAAAAATGTTGAATCAATCTCAAGGTTAACTTCCTGAATATTGTCATTACTCATTTTATTTTTGAAAACAATATGTGAGTCGTTGAAAATGCCTTGTTTTACTTTTGTTTCTCACTGCAAAGGACATTTTGAACAATAAAAGCAGGAGCCAGTTTTGGCCTAGGTATTCAGAAATTGCTTCATTGTTCGAGTATTTTGATACGTTAACGGGGTAGCAAACTTTTCTGCGTGGTTGTCAATGGTCGACTGTTCATTCCCACTGTTAATTCACCTCCCATTTCCTCTAGCTGACTATCTACTCTCACATTCCTTCTCCTGCAAGTAAACAAAGAGAAGCATGTTACAGCATGAAAAAAGATAAGCATTTTAGTTCTGCGTTGATTGGTTCGTTCCCTTATCGTAACTTTTAGTTGCTCCATTACTCTCATCTACATTGCAATGATGCATTTCAAAACAGTTTCTCTTTGCTCTGTATGATACTTGATCTGATTTGGTTGTGGACCCACTACTTTTATATACCTCGAATGCATTTAAAGCTTTGACAACACTGAAAATATAGATTTTGATACTAAGTACTTCCTAAGTATGTGCGGAACAATTAAAAAATTTAATAATAATTCAGGTATCTGAATTATTTCTAATATTTTGTAAAATTATGGCGCACCACTCATACCTCTATAGATCAGAGTTCTGGGCCATGATAGACCCACAGAAACAACGAATATAATGGTGTTCTTGCGGTCAATCTTTGGATACACAAGGACTGGTCGAATCCGAAATATTGAAATTAAACAAAAACTGCACTTTAAAAGCGTATTGGAGGAAATCAAGTAACATTAGACAAGAATGGAAAACAACAGATTTCCAAAAATGTTGCAAACAAAAAAAAAATACGGGAAAAACAGAGGGCGAACACAGAAAATATGGAAGGACCAATTCTAAAGACTTCGAGATGGAACAGTCCTAAAGAAGACTCCTCCTTGATGAAGACGATATTTCAAGTTTCATTTAGCTCAAGTTTCATTGGTTTCAAAGTTTGTTTTGCTGCCACGTATCAGAGAAACAGCGGAATGCTGATATGTAAACAATTAAGTTTTTTTACAACATGAATATAAACAATAGACCCCACAACAAATGTAAATTACAATAATGATGTCAAAATAACATGTTTATGTGTTACGTCCATTTTGTAACTTTCTTGACAGAATGCTCAGTTGAAGGAAAATATTGTGAGTTCTTATTCATTAGTATTATAATGCATGTAAATAAGGTTCTGAGTTGCCAATTTCTGCACACTTCTTGTCAACTCACTTTCGAGCACGAGAAAGTGAAAGCGAAAGTGTTCAAATGAAGTCCACCATTCAGCAAAAAGATGACTGGATGCAAAAACATGTCGAGGTAACGCCTGCGAGTTTCTCTTCTTTTACATTTATTTGCACATCTAAGAGTTGTTGATCTTCATCTAAAAGAAGCTCATGTTCTCAAGTTACGCGTTGTATTCTCTACAAATGTATGACGATTGGGCCGACTAAACCTTACGATTTTTGAAGGTCATTTAATTTTGCAATGGAGGTACAGTAAGAAAATTCAATAGTGCCTAATAAGGTGATTAATGACACAATCACAAGCTGTTTTCTTGCTCAATTAGGTATATGCATTATCAAGTTTAATGATTAGACATCGGATGTTTAGAGAATTTTATTTTATTCCAGCGAACTTACTTAAAAGCTGATAATATATGTGCACGAATCATGACAAATGATGACATATGACGAAGTTTTATAATGCTTATTTTAGCATAAATGCCTTTTTTGCATAAATACCTGTTTTAGGACTTTTTGTCTATATATATTTATTTTTATACACAATGCTAAAATATCGTAAAATCGGCGATGATTCAACGTGATCATTCATTACGAAATCTTCAATTCACATCTTGGTATTTTAAATTAAGAGAGATTTCCTGAAAGTATACCAACTGATTTTTCTCCATTTCCCTATTTCACCAGCCATGATCTGAGAGCATGGTCGATAGTAAATACACCGAGGGCACCGACATTTTAAGAGGAAATAAATATACATTTCCAGAAGGTTTCAGTGTTGCTAGTGTTGGACTTCTCAAATATATACCAATTACATCGTTCAGATTTCCTTCTCCGCATTCAAACTGATTTAGTCTCCCTGTCGTCGCAAATTTGAAATTGTGATCCTTGAAAAGTTACTGGTAATATGCACATATTACTGGCTAATGCAAACTATTAGGAATAAAATGTAGGAGAGTTGTAAATATGTAAATCTAGTTTTACATTAAAATGTACGAACTTGTTTTGTGCATTTCAGTTTACAAAATAATATAGACAAAACTTACAATTTTTCATTTTATTGTGTATGTAACTTATGACAGTGCCTTTTTTCCTTATTCTTGACATTTTCAGTGCCTTTTTAGGCGCCTAAAAGACGAGTTTTTAGTGCCTAAACATCAGATGTCTACTAATGATTTATTTTCATTTTTGTTTTTGCGTCAAAATTTCGAAATGATGGGACATTACCAGTAGGTTTCACTTTGAATAAGTGTCAATTTTTTTCTCCTATGGGTATGATGTTAATGCGGAGTATGGTGGTAATTCTTCGCAAGACAATATTTTTTCTCAGGTGCATTTAGTATACATTTATTCGATGTATTAGTGTTAATTTGATGTTATATAAATACACGATAAAACCGTGTAATCTGAAAGATTATCACACTTTTGTGATGAAGTTCTTCAATAGGGAGATTTTGTTTGGTATTTCTGCGTAAACGCGAGCTTTTTATGTTCTATATGTGTTATACAACATAATCTAGGTTCTGTCGATCATGATACGAATTGCTCGTGGATAAACAATATGTTTAATACTATCAAACCGTCTACAAATATAATGATTGATAAAAGTTTACTCTAAAAACGAAGCAAACCCAGAAAAGCTTCCCTAGGTTATGAAAAAAAGTTGACACAAATTCTTGAAAAATGCATTTAAAAGAAAACTCAATTTCATGGAAAAAAATATTTTACCAAATATAGCACATAATAGGCTACTTTTTTCGCATAATAATCTCAATGCAGACATTTGTCATACCATGGTATAAATATTTGTATACCTATGTCGGAGAAGTCTGCCGCTTCGGAGAAGAACCAGTATTTAACATCCATCTGCAATTCTGAACACTGTGATTCGCATAATGCTCAATGGGAATGAATTTCTGGTGTAAGAAAAGATGGAAATTGCTGGGGGCTAAATCCGGACCATGGGGTGAATGGTCAGCCACATAACACTCAGCTCACAACACGTGTCAACTCGTTGTCAGTTCACTCTCCCTTCATCCCTGAGGTAAAAAAAAGCCGCTTAAAATATCTGCAATCTCCAACCGACGACGAATTTGACATTCGCGAAGCTTCGCACCGGGAGAGGTGGCTCAAGACATCAACTGATATCACTCCTGTGCCTCTGACCGGGAGGTCCTAGGTTCGAAACCCGAAGATCATAGGATTTTCGACACTAGCTAGGTCGAGTTCTATCGCGGTCTGGATGAGAATTCTAGCGGTCGGCTGCTCTAATGAGTAGTTTTCCTTGGTTTCTCCAATCAATACCAGGCGAATGGCGGAGCAGAACCGTAACAAATGGGTCACAGATTGTGCGCCATCTTTCCTTCCCCTTCCTTGACCTATCCTTACCCCTTACTTACAAATTCTCTTACTCTTAACATGCTCTACCCTGCGCACTTGCCGGGAGACAGGTCGAGAGCTTAGAGCTTGTTCCAACTGAGGCGGTGACCTGTTGGGGGAGATACCTGGTTGAGGAAAGCATAGCTAGCCGACAGGTAGGTCGGTGCCGGATCTCACAATCCTGCTGGGAAAATAATCACCACCATTATCACTATCACCACCAGGGAAAAACTTTCGCAATACTTGCGGGGCTAATGACCTTATCAGATGACTCGCCTGGAATCACTAAACAATCAATCAATTGGAGCTTCACGGTGATCGTTTGGTCATGTGGTCAATTATTTTGACGCTCATTTATGACAAATTAAATGGGGGGGGCTGATCGGCGCACAAAAAATGATCCCAGTTCATATCACGAACATTGGGAGACTTGTACTGGATCTGTGATACTTCATATTAACTTGTTATTCCGTTAAAAAGGAATATTTCATGAAAAGCTTCTCAATAAAATGATTAGGTAGAAAAGTTATACAAATTACACTATGGAACAAAAAAACAAACTTTTTTGTCTCAGGAAGAAAAATATGTGATTCTGATAAAAAATTGTCTCCTGAATTCAAATATGATATCGTTTTTTCTCATCACCCAAGGTTTCCGAGAGATGTGCATTTATATTTTCAATCATTTTAATAGTTTTCATTTTTAACTACAAATATATTAAAACATTCTGACCGACCTAGAAAATAAGAAATTACTATTTTCTGCTATATTTCGCCTGTGGAGCATCCCTGTTAATGGTCCAACAAGAATCGTCAGCGTTGTAAGATTCCATTTACCCTGATACATCTTTTCCATAGCTAAAATCTCCAGATAAAAATGCTCCCCATGCTGATCATTCACTATGCCAAAATGTTCTGGGAAGAAATCTAGATGCGTGTGCATGAACTGCACTTTGTGGACATATTATAACCCAAATTTTTAAAAGATGCTCTAAGAGAGTTGACAATATCTTGGTAATTTTCTGTCTCTCGATTTCTCAAAAATCTGCAACATTTTTGAATGCTTGCCAAGCTGCTTTATAGTAGATACAACGGTTCCTCAATTGTTTCATCGAGCATTAATGATCATATTTATTGATCCACAAATATTCCTTCTTTAATTTTTGCATCTCTAATTTTAGGAAACTCCTGTTTTAAGTACATAAAACCACGAGTATTATCCACATCTTTGACGAAGTTCTTCATTAATCCTAATTGTATATGTAAATGTATGGGGTAGTTACACATTTTTAGGATTAGAAAATGAGTCATGTTTCACATTTTCTGTCCAGAAATGAGTGATTTGCTTTTAGGCACTTCTTTTTCATGTAATGGTTTCCCCTGTCCCTACTGCCCTATCCACACAAAAAACAACAATACTTAGTGCAGCCAATTTGCAAACCTAGTTGCAAACCAAGACCTCAAATATTTCATTCATACACTGCATATTGAAGCACATTTTGAATGTCTACGTCGGAGAAAAAAATGTCATTAAAAACACTAAAGCATTTTCTTCATAAAAATTGTCTTTAAATTCAAAATCACGATTATGATAAGTACATGTCTTTATATTATTTTGAATATTTAATTCTTTTAGCCGAGAACCGATAAAATATCTAAACTGCTTTTTTTGGATTACTTTCAATTTTGTGTGAGATCTCTGAGACCTTCCTGAGTCAATAAGCAAGGCTCGGATGAACAGCTTTGTTCAAAATGTGTATCACCAGAGGAATTTGTTTCATTTTCTTCCATACGTCTATCAGAATCTGAACTCTCTACATCTCATGTCATATGCTCTAGAGGCTTTGGAATGGGAAATTCTTCGCGGTTTGGATCTGGTCCCTTATTGCAGTTTCGAAGTTAGGATACACCATTATATTTTGTGTTTTTGACAGATATAGCAAATTTCTGTAATGTTTTTAAGCAGAAATCGCAGTCAGAGGAGTGATCTTTGAGATCCTTCCAAATCATAGGGATGGCAAATGGCATGTGACGTGTGTCACTTTTCCTTGCAGTGAGAAGTCTAGAACACGATAAACAAGAGGTGTGTGGGAGGGGCCAGGACATTATTTGATCCCCCACTTTACACTCAAAATAAAATTCATAACACTTTTTCACTAATGGAGTAAGGTTTCGCATTTGCGATTTGAGCGTCACTTCACTACATACATAACTAACATTGTTTTGTTTATTTAAACAAAATCTAGGCACTTTAACTAATGAAAAACTAACGACTAATTAAAATAAATAAATAAATATGTAAATATGAAATACAGAATAATTCAGGCACATAAACCACTCACAACGACGTGTTCACTTGTTCACAACTATCTCACAACTGGCGTAATTCTGTTGAATGTGTGCTACTCTATATCACGTTTGTAGACGTCCACACATTTCTGAACCTGCACAACTGTAGCAATACTCCCATTTGAGTTAGCTTATTTGATTCCAAAATATTTACAAAGCTCTAGGATATTTTTCTTGACAATGGGCAAAGGGAGGAAAAAAAACGATTACAAATATTTAAAAAAATGTAATAACAAAAAAATGTAGGCGATGGAGAAATTCCAAAACCTATTTAAAAACCAGAGAAAAAATGCATTAGGTACACCTTTTTGGTACTTGTGAGATAAAAATTGCGTTGACAAGTGTTATCTTCGTCGTTTTTTCTGAAGAAAATGCGTTGGGTATAGCGTTCGGCTATTCGGAAATATAGATTACGTTTACCATGTCTTTAGGGTTAACAGTGCAAAGCGGACGCGTTCTTAATTTCCATCCATAATACAAGAAGACTCCGAAACTACGACCACGTGTCTATCCGCAGGCCATTGTGTGTTTATTGTTGTGTGAGGTGTGGTATTCACAACCAACGGAAACGGAGTATATGATATTAGTCGAAATAAAGGTATTTCTTATATACTATAAATGAAAAAAATATACTGTCTATATGTTTGATATACATGCAGCACGTTATATACTCAGATATAAACCTTAGTAGATCATTCTACAATACTTACCAATATGATATATGAAATGAATAGATCGACAGCATGTTTGCCTAAAATTCTTTCAAACATGACGTGAACAGCATACTTAAAACAGTGATCAAAGATTCACTCCAGGAATCGTAATAAAAGTCGTCCCTTGTGTAGAATAAATTTATTGAAACCAGTGCGTATGTACAAGCTATGATACAAGCGAATTGGTGGGTGCGGTCGCGTTCGCGCGGGGGAGGGGACTTCGGAAGGAGAGGCGGGCGGCGCCGGCGCCGGGACGAGGACGGGGACGGGGACGGGGACGGGGACGAGGACGGGGCTGGGGGAACGAGAGAGGGGCGGGGCTGGGCGGCTACGCCGTTTTGTCGTGCGCGTCGTCGTCGCCCTCGAAGCCCAAGTTGACGCGGTAGCTGCCGGCCGCCTCCGCGAGAGTCGCCGCCGCCGCCTCCGTCCGCGCCGCGTTCAACGCATTCTTCTCGGCTTCCGTCTTGGCCTCCTGCAAACACCACACACCGATAAGTGAGGAACCATTTAGATATTTTACCAGCATGAACTTCATGCAAACACAACACACTGATAGGTGAGGAACCATTTAGTTATTTTACCAGCGTGTACTTCATGCAATCACAACACACCGATAAGTGAGGAACCATTTAGTTATTTTACCAGCATGTTCTTCATACGTTTAACTCCTTAGAAGAATCGAATTGTCTGAAAAGTATGTTTGAGTTTGTGATACAGGATTGCTACAATTAAGAAAATAACTGAAGCCCATTGTCACAATTTCTAAGTATTAATTGTGTCGTGTAATATATTTGGGAACAAATCTGATGTGATTTACTTCGTGTAATACATTTAAGCGATTTGAGCTACGGAATTCATCACTCATTTTAGGGAAGGTGAATGGGGACGCTGGAAGTTGAAGATATCACAACATTCCAGTTATCTAGGTTTCAATTTATTAAGGTCAGACTTTTAAACTTGTTTCCCAAATCGCCAAGTTTTGGAACTTTTAAGGGGAAGTGATGTCAATTCAGTGGTAAAACATTATGTTCTGATCAAACAGGAAAGGTAATGAAGATTTATTTCCAACAAAAGTTAGAAATAATGCGAGAAAGTATGTGCTTTTAGCACCACATAGGTTTTTTTATAAGGTTTGCCGCTGTCTCCGTAGCCGCACTATGGCGTTTGTCTTTTGACACTGGATCGCTATCAATGAAATTCTAGGTAAGCACGACAGAAGTGTTTATTTATAAAATCCGGACATCGAGGAAGTTGTTCTGCAAGGCATGATATTTGAAGCAATTTCTCTGGTAAAGACATCATCCGGAATGAATATTGTAAAATGTTATCATAACAGGAGCTCCAAAATGCAAGTATTTCAATTTTAGTGTTTAAAGTTATTTAATGTAGTTTCTATATTTTTAATATTGTTCAAGTATCGTATTTAAACCCCGCAGTATATGAATAGATTCTTATTTTCTTAAAACGGTGGTGTTTAAAATGTTTTTTCACGTCGTTATCTACTAGGTACGGCAGTATTTGAATAAATTATTTTTTTGTGATAACATTTCTATGTATAATCTTACTTTACATGTAATGTTTCACAGAACAATTAAGAAGTGTTGTGATTGTTCACCAAGAACTAAATCACTATTATTCTTCTTTCATTCGTAATATATTTTAATGGAGCGGTCATAGAGATGGCAATACGGTGTGCACGTGACTCATATAGAATGGTGGTCAAGGGTTAAATCTCCATAGATTATTAAAACTAAATCACTAAAGTATTTCTTTTGAAATAGGCTAAAAATTATTTTTCCCACCACAAATATATAAGATCTTGTTATTTTCTGGTTGCAGTAACTGACAAACTGTGAGACTAAGTCCGAGAGATAAACAAAAATGTCAGGAATGAAGAATTCTTTCCATGCTTTAGCTGAATTATTCGGCACTACTTCGTCATTTCAACAAAATATAATTAGGTTTCTAAAAATCATTACATCTAATATTACATGAAGGATTGCAGGTATCAATACTGCCCTGGAAATGGGCGTTTATTCCCTCTTATTGCGTCTGTTGTGTTGCAAACCGCCTCAAGTTCTTCTAACCCCAGATTCGGAGAGCTCGAATGTTAATGTTAATGTTTAATGTATGCCTTGAGTTACAACGCAATGCAATATTCTTCGCAACCGTATTCTGTTCGAAACAATCCCCAGAATAATAAATAATGTTATGTATCTGAACCTAAGATTTCTAATGTACAATGAGAACAGAACGTAGACAGAATGAGAATAATAATCTACAACATTTGTTGTCTTGAATTCGTTTGGAAAAGACCCCCGAAAATTAGTTTCATGATTTACCTCGGTCAATGATATCTAATTCAGAATGAAGTACGATTTCTAATTCAGGATTCAGATGGAATACGTCCGAGATAGGTAAATCACCTGATTGATCTGGACCTGTGATTTCCAATCCAGAGTGATGTAAGATTTCTCATATAGGTTTGGGATAGGAATAGCTTCTGGAAAATAAATTCCGTGAGAGACCTACGCTATTTGAAACATTTTACATTCTCGCTGTCGCTTACATTGCAGAGAAAAAGTTATGTATAGCTGCGGGAAAAAATACGGTAGAAAAACTCTTATTACAGGGCCCTAGTAACGAAAGGGGATAAATCCAGTTGCTAAATTTAGAAAAAAATCTGCTAGCACATGGTGTACCCAGAATCCATGTTTTATGGGTCTTTGATCCCCAAAAATCGAATGACGGCAAAACGTCTGTGTGTCCGTCCGTCTGTGAACAATGCTAGCGGCTAAACCGTTCAGTCGATTTTCTCCAAAATTGATATTCCCCAATCGATCTGACTGATATCGCGGCCCTTTAAATTTGAACCCAACATTTTCATTTTTTTTAAAAAGGCTCCATCTTTTTTATTTTGTTATTGCATAGTGTGAAGAACGTTTAAGAGAATGGTGCTGTTCTCCTTTTCTTTGAAAACTTTGATTTTTCAAACATTGTAATATTTCCATTTTTTCGGCGATTCCTACAACTAAAATATTAAAGATGTATTTTTAAGGAAGGTCATGTACAATTTCCCGAAAATATGAGGACTTAAAACTTATCCCGGCTGGGACGGTGCCCCGCTGGTAGGAAATACCTGGATGGGGAAAGCCCGTTGGACGACGGTAGGTCGGCGCCGAATCTGGCCATCAAGCGGGGGAAGACACCGCCACCTCCCGATGAAAAACACGCACTACACTTACGAGCCTAATGAATAGTTGACGCGCCCGGACTCACTAACAACCAAACAATCAGCCAATCGAAAATGTGAGTACTTTTCGCGTAATTTTGCGTGAAATTACGGTCGAGAAAGTACGTTCTGTTTTTTCTCCACTAATTCTAATCGAAAATGGCGGATGAGACGCGCTCACCTTGGAAGGATCTGTACAATAGGAGCGCGGCGTCGCCACGTTGATCGGCTGCGCTTCCGTCTGGCCCTTGCCCTCCTTGTCCGTCTTCTCCGCCTTGTCGCCCTTCTCGCCCTTCTCCGACTTGTCCACCTTGTCCGTCTTGCCCGCCTTGTCCTTGGTGAACTTCTCGCCGAGGAAGGTGCTCTTGGTCTTGACGATGTCGTTGCTGGTGCGGTCGGGGCGCCGCCGCAGGTACAGCTTGTGCGTGAGGAAGTAGATGACGCCGATGACGAGGCAGCTCGCCGCGAAGACTTGGTAGGTGGGGCGGGTGCCGATCCACGTCATCATGTAGCCGCCGATGAGGCTTCCGGCGCCGCGACCTGCGGGCAAGCAGGGAACGGGCGCTTGAGAGGCGATCAGGGAAACCTGAGTATGATCAAACTTCGAGTTCCCTTTTAATATTGAAATACTACATTTTATCGTGCTAAACACATTAAAGAAAGCTAATTAAAATAAACTATCTTCTAAATAAAAATATAATAATAATAATAATAATAATAATAATAATAATAATAATAATAATAATAATAATAATAATAATAATTTCATAAATTTACGAGTTAAAATAAGCTTTCTTTAAATAACATTGGGGGTTCCTCCCCAGTAGGAGCCCTAAGCACGTCGGAAGTCATATTATGCATCAATCTACTCCAGTTTAAAACTGCAATTAGGGCCAGATTAATATCTTAAGGGACCCTAATCATGACCAAAATAGTCTCCCCCCAATGACATTGAAATATTGTACATGTGAAATCAAAATGAATACGATGTTAAACTATTGCTTTCCGAATTAAACGTTTAATATTAAAATGGGTTTACTATTAATAACCTCATTGTATGAATGCTTTTAACAAATTATTGACTGTCCCTAGCACTGGCCAGTAGGAGATTTAAGAACGTACTTAATTTCATTATACATTAAACTATCTCTGATAGCAATAGGTAGTTCTTTCTCCGGGGACGAATTCGGTTGAGGTGGAACGATTCGATATAAACCGTGAATGGAAAAATCGACACAACTTTAAATTCAAATTAATAACCTGCTACCCCATTCTCTCTCAAGTGACTTCTGTACTAACATTGGTGTGTAACTCAGTTTTTAATGTATTAAATCACTTATACTATCAGAATTAAATTCCGAGACCAGTGAAAAAATCGCGAAGTCGAGAGGACAAACCGACTCATTACAAAAGTACGGGTACAAAAACATGGAGGTTAGCCCTTGTCTTTCGTGTGTACGATGTCACACAGAGCATCGAGTCTTGCTAACTCGAGATCCCATGTGTTAGAATACGATGTATGATTAAAGATACATCCATGCTCGACCAGCATTTTAGGCTGACATACGGCTTTATTTCACTTCTGAGATTTTATGAATAAATGAATTTTTTTTGCTGATAATAGAATAAAAAGATTACACGGATGATATTACGAGATGGATTGTGATTTTCCTTTGCTCTTTACGCCACACTCACAATTTAAATTCATCTATTCTTTACGCGAGACTCGAATAGGCGGTGTATGTAGCCGAACTGCTTAACCACTCTTCGTGAAGTCATGGAGATAAGCAGCTGATCGATTATTGAGACGCTGAGGATTCCTGGTTGGGTGACCGTCTGAGAACCCGCCCAACTTCTGGCCGCTAGGACTAAAAAGCAATTTTATAACAAAATGAACACTTTCAAGGAAAATCTTTCCGTATTTAATACTGATATAAAGTCTTGGAACTCTTTTACGAGAATAACAGAATTTTAAAAATATTAACAGTCCTACAAAATTACGTTCCACGCAAAGTCATTTCCGGCTCAGTCGTCCGCGTTGAGTAGATGAAACACTAATCAATAAGAAAATATTAATTAAACGCCATGTAATATCGAGAACCCCACGCCGTTGCCGGTCGAGCGAGTGTACTGACCGACGCCGTAGTAGAGGCCGCCCAGCAGCCCCTGCACCGAGGTGTCCGTGGTGGTGGTGCTGAGCTTGGCGGCGTAGGTGACGGCGGCGGTGAACGACAGCGACGACGTGATGCTCTCCATCGCCTCGAAGATCAGGCACAGCCACGGGTTGTAGATCAGCGAGTACCCTGAAGCACGCAAAGCGAGTGTTAGCTCTTGTTGGAAGGCCACGTGTTCTTTTAGCGAACGTTAAGGTACTCAACTCAATTATGTCATTATTTCACGGTGGTTTTGAAATTTTCTTATAGTTTGTCTTATTTTTCAATAAATGTTTTGTTTATTAAATCGAAGATATTCATTAATTGTATTCTTCCTTCGAAATACCAACTTTAAAAGTCATGTGAAATGAACCGTCAGTTATTAAAAACAACCCAACTTGCATGGTGAGGCAAACATTAATTTTCACATTCTTTTAACTAAATACAATCCTCTTTTACTTACAACTTTAACTCTCATATCTTCTGTGATTAATGTAAACATTCATTTTCTCTATTGATTCAACATTGCAAACAATTGAACTCGTTATCGTGCATTGCCGGGGCCAACCGACATGAGCAGCAATAGCGGCCGGTAGGTTGCAAATTAGAAGAGGCAGCATGTGTTCGAACAAACGCAACAATTTTGTCTCTTCGGGATATTTCTTGAACAAGAGTACAGCATGTATTGTACGACCGATTTTCATGCAACGGGGTTTTAATCTTTATGTATGTCAACATTTACGTTGGTATTAAAATATAACTGTACTCACGAAAATAGAATTTTTTAAAAATATTTGGTAATTTATGAAATCAGATGAAAGGGTTGATTTTCTTAGTTTAGTTAATATGCGCATACTCTGCCGAACAAAACGCAGTTCAAGACGCTGCCCCCACCCAACTCCAAACTATGAACGCCTAGTCTAGTATGCACCAGCTACGGCCGGCAACGCGATAGTCCGCGATTCAGACCATTTTAAAAACCTTCGCTTACGAGGGCGAATGGAATTAAATTATCTCTCAAAACTTGCGCTGGTGGTGTGCTCAAATTAAGTGAGACGATATAGTGGAATTTTAATACGTTCTGCAACTTTTCCCGTGATTGATCTTTCTGTGAAGGGCGCCGCCCTAGAATCCTTAAGGATCGGTCGCCTTTACTGATCAATAGAGGCGGTTTTTGATGACCTAGAACATCGCCAAGAATTATCAATTAAATGCTCTTAAAATGCTCTAAAAATTCCCTAAAACCAAAGAAAAATGACGTAAAAAATCTTATCAAAACCAGTTCGGATGAACAACTCAAGATGTTGGATACGTTACTAAGGTAAGCAAGGCTCCTTCCATTCGTTCGAGTGAACTCAGCTTGTAAACTTTTGGTTTAGTCTGTTCTTTACCAGGAAATCTCTGTGTTTAGTTATCCCGAAATCGACAGAAGCGGCAATGAACGTCATAAGAATAACAAATTCACAACTGCAGTCAAAACAATTTCTGAGCGAACAAATCGAATATGCTACTGAGCAATTCTGTGGAGAACATTTTCTGCATCTCATAAATATTATTTGAAGCAAGTACAATTAAAATGACATCAAAATCGATTAAATCAGCAAAAAATTAATTAAAAATGACGGAAAAAGGTAAAAAATAACTTAGTTGAAATCGACAAAAACTGCAAAAAAAATGGTATATAAAAATGGGCCATTTCCTTTTGTTATAATATAAAATGAATTTCTGTACTAAGCGACATTGTTCTAAAGTGAAAAGAAAAAGACATTTGATTAAAATCCGCCCCCTACTGATGAGTCTCCGCGGTCCTCTCTCTGGGCTGAGTAAAGAGAGCGGACGACGCACGTAAGGGGTTGCGTACCGAGCAGGCGGATGGCGTAGAAGATGAAGCCGACGGTGAGCACGTTGGCGTGGCCGAAGCGGTCGATGATGGGGCCCGAGAGCACGAGCAGCGGGATGCCGGCGATGCCGCCCACCGTGAAGGTGATGCCCATGAGCGAGCGCGACCCGCCCAGGTCCTGCAGCATCCAGAAGAGGAAGCTCTCGATGAAGCCCCACGCGCCGCCTGCAACACCACACGCCCACGCGCGTGCGCGCTCAGCGAGGCCCGCCCTCACGCAACGAAGCAGTGGAAAGAGGCCAATGAAAATTATGCATCCAAAACATAAGTCAAAGACGCAACTGGATTGATTGTACGTTACGTACTTTGAGACTTAAAGTTTAAAATTAAGAAACCTCGAAATTTCGAACGTCGATATGTCGAATATCTCGAAATCTCAAAATGAATTCATTGTTTTTCAACATTCCTCTAAATAAGGTTAAATTACTTATAAGACTTAAGTTACTCGAAACACTAAGGATATCTTTGCACGTAGAATAGTGGTAAAATGTCAGTGAAATATCGGTCGAAGAAAAATTTGAATTGACTATTCTTAACGTACTCTAGATCTTCTAAACAATTATATGGTATAACTGGTACTTGATATAGTTTAGAGAAGGTCTGTGATATAAGAAACTTCAACAATTTAAAATCTTCGCTAACTTTTTTTTATCTTCCATTTTTGGTTGGTTATCGAAGTTTCATTAATAATATTTGATATTACTGTTTAATATACTAAAATGGTAATAAAGACCGAATAAACGAAAATCACGCAAAATACTTTAATACGTTCCTGGATATTTGTTCACGTTTACAACACTTCGGTGCTAAATACGATGTATAATTTACATTCCGTGTTTATATTACATCATCCAAGACCTTGAAATATAATGGGTTTTGGAGTGACTGCACTTTGCATTCTGAGTTTAAATAGAAAGAACTATCATTTTGCGGAGTATTTTTGACATTTTATCTCCTATTTTGAAATGAAATGATTAAATGTAGTAAAAAAGGAAGTAAATATTGCATCTCCGAACCAAAAATCAACATTTTACCTTTTTACTCCTGCAATGAGAGCGCCTGAAACTTACGTAATGCGATTGTAAATGATCTCTGAAAGACCTCACAGACTCACCGAGAACGAAGACGACGACGAGAAGAGCGGCCAGCTCCACGTTCTTAAGCACCGTGAGCACGTCGAAGACCACGTTCTTGGCGGGCTGCTTGAAGTCCAGGTTGATGGTCAGGATGAGCAGGCCCGACGCGATCTTCATCCCCGCGTATAAGTAGAAGGCAGGCCTGCACACAGCGATCAGAATGCTACTAAAAGATTCCTCTACCGCAAAATGTGTGCAGTGTATTGTACAATGCACTCCCATATCGCATTGAAGCGTGATCAGTAATTCACGAAAAAATTGTCAGTACTTGTTAAAATATGTATCAGATCGTCGAGTAGGTGGTTAACAGAATTTGTAGTCGTAATGTGAACAGAATGTGTGTTTGTAATCGTGCAAAAAATGATAAGATAAGGAATGAAATGAATGATTTGATAGAAATGAATAGATTTCGAAAGTATTTATATTTTTACATACACATGTATTTAATAAATGCAAATTTCGTGATCAAGTAAATGACAAAATGACTTACGAAAATGTAATCGAAAATGAAAAGGATTTAAACCTGCCGAGGACGTTTGGCAGGTGTATCCTCAGAGAAGATTCCACCGTGAAATGTTCAGCCTTCGCAACCGCGTTTGATGGGAGGTTGTCAGCGCCGCCTAGCTCCATCGCGTCTGTCGATGTGCACTGCGCTCCGCGCCATCTTTCTTCGACATGGAGCGAAAGCATGGGAACCTCCCGCTGGGAAGATTCCTTCCCATATTTGGGCCGTAGAACATTCAGCTCCAGCGCGCATCACTCAAAACACGAGAAATCTTGCAGTATAGTTAAGTGAAAGTTATTAAACACATGCTGGAGGTGGGAATGAGGAATATTTTTTCCGAAGTGTATCGTAAGGCTTCCCATTGAATTGAGGCTGCTCTCAATCCCTAGGTTCTGTATCTTCATTCAGTTCTATATTATTTAGAAGGATTCAAAATAGGGCTCCATAGTTAATGGGCTGCTAGTATGGGGAAAATTAAAAATATTTTTTTATTCAGGGCTATTTATGCAAGAAGTAAACGCGTTGGAATGCGAGTATATGAAGGTATTGGTAACTCGAGAAAGAATTCCCACAACTCGAGAAAGGTTTACGCCCACTTTTTGCTTTCATTTCTTGTGTGAGGTCTCTATCCGTTATATAACTCTAAAAAGAGTCATACGTTACACATTATTTTAGTACATTTTTACTCTGATATGCTTCAGTATGTTCTTCTCTTACATTCCAGGTAAGATTGAATGGTCAATAAAACGCAGAGATACGGAGTCTTAACCCAAATGGAAGTGTTTTAATGTTAAATTAATAACTTATAAATTCGTTAACAAAATATAGAAAATTCTACACGTAATCTAGACCACGAAACTTCGGAGTACAGAATTTTGCCAGCAGATACGACCTACATCTACCTGCATAGTTTTGTTCGTAAAACATATAGTAAATGAATTTGCGTCACAGTATTTTGTACCTGAAACGTGTCCGCATGATAGTTCCATTATGTATCCTCCAAATTATATTGCATTACTTTGATAGCTAGTATATATACTGATGAGAAAATATTTCATCTGAAAATGTTAGGTCATCGACATTACCAGTTTTTATTAACTAGTTTTTATTAACACATCAACATAGGTGTCAATTTTATTTGTATACGTTTCACAAAAGGATTGATGTGATGACCAGGAAGTCATCTATAACTATCACACAAGACCGGATATTCCGACGTAATGTGTACGGGATCATTAGGGAAAAGATAAAAAATTGCGAGCTCCATTACATAGAACTATTACAACCCAAATTAAAAATTTTCAAAATTCCCTTGCTCGTGCAAAAGTAACACATCCTGACTGGTATGCAATTATTTCTGATGGAAAAAAATTTACCTTTGTCAGACCCGAGGATAACCTCCGGTGGCAAAGTGCTTTGATCAAATAAAAAGATGTGAAATACCGTGAAGCCTGCTTCACTTTAGTAAGGTCAACTAGTAAGATAAAAAGAGAGATTTTGCACAGCGTGAAGCTAGAATGGGAGCCTGTGTGCCTTTGCAAACTCTAACTTAATATCGGAATGCGATATTCCACGTGACTTGTTGGCTCCTGTATCGTATACGATAAAAATACGTTAATGGACTTTGACCAACGGCAGAGTTTACTGGTATTACTAAACGCGTCGTATTCGGAAACAAATGTGAAACGAAATAAGAAGAGCAAACCCACAGTAAATGACATCGAGGGCAGTTTTGCGGTAAAAACGCAACTTTGAACAATTTCCAATAACGTAACGTTTGGGAAAAGGTATAAAAAGCTCTCAGCACATGTAATGTTTAATGGTCATGTCGTTGCATTTCAGCGGTTTGCGCTATTTAGTTCCTTGCTTTGCAAAAGCTCCCCAATCTAACAACTACTCAGTGTCAAGTAAACGTCAAACATTTTCTTTCTGATAACGAAGCAGAGCCTACTGTAATATTACGTTCTAAATACTTCTTCTAAAAGCATACTACTTATAAAAGATACTATCAAAGACATTGTAGACATACAAAACTGTGCTATTACCGGCTACATAGTCGTTTCTGACAGTATCGTAACTGCATAAGCCTCGTCAGTTTTTGTGCGCACCAACCACCGATTTCCTTAACGCCGGTCTTTTCCTCGGAATTAACCTTAGTTAAGGAAGATAAGAAATCATAAATTAAGCATCAAATATGCACTGAGTTCCTGAGAGGGACATTTTTAATACGAAGGCACATCAGTAGTATCTGCACTTCTGTTCTAATCATCTGTACAGCTTTGTACACTTACCAGTCTTAAGATGACATCGTTTACTTTACTTGAGATAAATTTCAATATAATCGCCTAATGTTTACTTAGATTGTTGCGAAGTAAACATGACTGCACCACTCTTTGTTTGCGTGAAAAAGAGCTGGCTTTTGTAATCCGTTCTTTTTGTTGTTGTTTTTAGTTCTGAATGTGTTTCAAAATCTGAAATGCTTAGAAGACTTTCAGCACAATGTGGGTTAACGTTTTTCCTAAGCGAAGAGTTTCCCAGTGAATTGCACAATTCAAAAGGAGTTAAGGAATTATGTAGGATGAGAAAATAGTAAGAGTTCCAGCCTCATCCACTATTGATTCCAGCATTGAACAAGTTCGTCCCCTGATTCTAAATGGCCCCTGAATAACAGTTGAGTGACTACTAATAAAACAAAAAACCATATGCACGTTAGTGAGGTTCTGCAATTGAGAACGCTGAGATGGCTTACCGAAAGAAATGCTCTTTTGCTGCAAGACAATGTGCATCCACAAACCGCCCTCTTCAAAATATGCATTTCGAGATTCTGGAGCATCTCGCATTCAGTTTCAATCTTACCTAATTAGTCTCTGGTCAACTTAAAGAGCCCAAATATTTGCCTCTAACCTACACGTTAGGAAGCAGTGCATTCTTGGCTTGCTGTCCAATCAAAAATCCATTTACTTGAGGGAATCGGAAAGCTGGTGCTACAAGAGACTAAGAACATTGAAAAGCATGGTGCCTACGTTAAAAATGGGTCTCATTGGAAATTTTGTACTGCTATTGTGAACAAATATATAGAATAAGTGCAGAAACCCTCGTAGTTCACCAGTAAGAGATATTAAACTCTCTAGGTGATGTCGATGCCCCACATCCCTCCCTCATTTTGCCCCCTTCCCGAAGGAGTTATTTATTTTATTTTTTACTTATTTAAGATCGCTTTTCAACTTTTAAGGTCGTATAGCGGTCACTGTAAGTAACGTGGGGTAACGGTATGTGGACACACACACACATCGTTCTGCGGGTGGGTTTCGAACCCGCAGCCTTTCAGGCACGAGGCAGCTACGGCTCTTCAGCCTTCGCGACCCCGGCCGTCCAGGCCGACTGCGCGAAGAAGCGTCTCACCGGAAGTCCGTGTATCCCTTGCCGCGGGACGCCCAGTCGATGAGCAGGCCCGAGAGCGGCGAGGAGATCATGCCGCCCACCGTGGCGTAGATGCGCTGCAGGCCGTAGTCGGCGCTGTGCTCGCGCAGGATGGCGATGACGGCGCCCTCGAACATGGCGAAGGCCGTGCCGCCCACGATGCCGATGAGCACGCGGATGGACATGTACAGCCAGAAGGTGAGGTCCACGTCCAGCTCCTCCTCGCGCGACGACTCCGCGCACAGCGCCTTGCGCTCCACGCTCACCAGGCAGCGCGCGCGGCACCCCGACAGCTGCGCACGCCACACGCACACACTCACCACGCGAACAGTACAGCGCGCCGAGAAGGTCTCCTCGCAGTGGCACCGTGGTGCTTGCAACAAACATTATGTTGGTAGCAACGTGTTACAAGACAAAACGTAAATACCGCCCTCATCACAATCATAAGATGCTGGAAGAGTTGTCCCCACTTGCTTCCCAGCCATCTGTTTGCTACAAACATCATTGCCATTTTTAATACGAGGTCCTGACTCAGCCCAGTGCGGAGAGACTTTCCTGGAGCACTATAGTAGTATGCGTTTTGCGAGGTTGATTAGGGTAGAACATATGACGAATTAGCGATAATAATTTCAAGCAACATAACCCTAGATTACAAAAGCGTTGTCTGTTAGACGACGCAATAAGCGCCGAAAGCTTCCCCCACCCCCTTCTTCTCACTCCCTGTTTCTGAAACTCAGTGTACCTTCATTGTGTGACTAGCCAGTGAAATACACGTATCGTTGTGCCCGTGCCTGTTTCTTATATACGCCATTTTAACATGCGTCGTCCAGTATGCTATGCCTTTTTAGTTACATCAGTGATATTTTTGCCGCTGTATTGGCTAATATTGTAAATAATGAATAAATGCTCCTTGTCTTGTAACATTTAAGAATTTTTATGAACATTTAACAATCACAATGAGACGATGGCGATCATAAGAAAGGTCGCGAGAAATACTTCTGCCAACACTTCTCAAAAGTCATGTGTGGACAGCCCCAAGCAACTGTCTGCTGTGAGAGAAGAGTCTTTTAGGTAAAAGGCATTATAAGGCATTATAAAAACCTTTAAAATGTATTTTTAACTCACTACATTAACTTCAGTGTTTCACAATAAAAATTAGTTTTTCATTATTTTTACCCACAGTAATCTGTCAGATTACGCCTGTGTAATATTGCTTGGTAGAGATCCCCTTTGTAATCAAGGGTTACAATGGATATTAAATGAATTGTGAATAATATATATGAGTCTTTTTCTTAGAAATAGGTGAAAATGCCTAAAATCCTACTTACTTATATTTTATGGAGCGAACGTCCGTTGATATTTATTGTAAAAAACAATATATGTAATTTTGTTTTGTCAGGGCAGAACCAAGTTAATAGCAGAATCAAGTTAACTCGATTCCTTGTTGTTCCTCGATGAATTGTTATAGATTTACTCCCCCAAAACTTCAACATTGTTAACTTGAATCTCGATAACTCGATTCGTTTCGCGGCCAGTCAATGGAGCGCCACCCAACTGTAAGAGTGAGCGGGTCGTACGAGCAGGCGACCAGGCGTGATGTCGGGATGTCGGCGGGCCTCACCTGCAGCGGCGCGTCGCCGGGCGCGGCGGCCGGGAGCGCGGCGCTGAGCTGCACGCCGGCCTCGGCGTCGAGGTCCCTGCAGCTCTGTGGCAGCGGCGCGCCCAGGTCGTCGGTGAGGTTGTGCGGCAGCAGGGTGTCCGGGGCGGCGGGCGGCGACGGCGCCGCCGAGAGGTTGGCGGCGAAGAGCGCGGCGGCGGGCGGCGCGGCGGCGGCGGCCTCGGCCTCGGCCGGCGGCCAGCCGGCCGACGAGCCCAGCGCGCACCCGGCCCCGCCCCCGCACCGCACGCGCACCAGCCCTTCCGCCGGCAGGAACAGCAGCCGCCCGCCCTCCAGCGCGCGCGCCGCCGTGCGGAAATGCGCCTCCCCCTGCCGCACACACGCACACGCACGCTCTCAGGGGCACGCTCTCGCAGGGCGGAAGGCTCCGCGAGGGGACGTGGAGCAAGAACAGGAAAGAGAGGGGAATAGTCCTACCATAGAATAAAGAATTATACCTCTTTAGTCTATGGTGCTACCTACCTTTGAGCAGCAGAAGGCAGACGAGGATGGGGCGAAAAAGAAGAATCAGCAAATAAATGCGAAGGATGAAATTGCTTGGGGAGATCTAGGTGTGAGAAAAGTTGGCACCACAAGAGAACTATAAAGAAAACAGGGATTGGAGAAATATGTTTTTGAAAAGACGGATAGAGGAATGCTGGTATAGTAGAACTAGAGAACGTAGACGTAAAAAGAGGAGGAATAGGCGAAAAATGAAGAGCAGAAAGCAAGAAAAATGTTACTACGGAAGAAAGAAAAGAAAGACAGGGTGAGGAAGGAAAAGGTGAGCAGGTGAAGAAGATATAACAAGAAGAAAAGAAATAATGAGTTGAAGGCGAAAGTGAATTTTGACGAGAACCTAGAAGGACTAAAGGTCTGAAATGAAATAAGAGATCCAGAAGAGTAGAAGAAATAAAATGAAACAAAATGAAAAGCATGTAAGAAGGAAAATTGTGCTAAAAAGGCTGAAAATGTAACTTAGATAAAGAAAACGAAACTTTTCCTGGTACAGAGGACACAAGAACGAAAACAACTGGCTGAAAAGAAGGCAGGTAGAGAAAAAAATATGACACAAAAGGCGACGTTGACATAACCTAAAATAAGGAAGATTAGAAACAGTACATTTTTAATATAATTATCGAGCTTTAACGACATTTATTTTTGTGTATTATGTCTAGCAGACTGGTGTTAGGAACTTTTAAAAGTTATCTAAGAAACTGAAGACTGCCTTAGAAGATTAAGCTTAAACGATAGCAGATCTACTTCTGTCACGATGCAGATCTACTTCTGTCACAAAACAATGCTGGAAGTGGTACAACTTTACTCAATATCGAATTCGACCTTTCCAATAGGAATTCCGCGACGTCTTTAACGTTAACGTAACAAACGTTAGAATAATTTTCATCTATCAGATGCACTGTATGATATGGATATTATCTCAATTTTATAATTTGGAAAGTGAATGAATAGATCGATGAAGCATCTATCATAAAAATAACACAATTTTCATCGCAAATTCCAATGTTAAAATCATTGTATATATTTTACGTGACGACCTCAGCGTGACCTTTTCGACTCACGCTGGTGCCGAAGGTGCAAACATCAGGCGAGTTGGGGCTTCTTCAGGGGTGTAGCTCAAGGTAAACAGGGGGAGCTGCAAGCGATACCGTACGCTATTCAATGTCTTTGAGTGAATGGGTTGTATTGTATTTCAGGCCAGTTTGTGTCGAGCAGGCAACCGATTTGTAAATGAAATAGTCAAACATCAAATTCTGTTGCACATAACCCCGGCTAACGAAGAGGCACTTCATCAATGATGGTTTAAGAAATACGTGGTAAACCCCGCAGACTTATCCGTCAGATGGAGCATCCGAGAAAACGTCACGTTTATTTAAATTTCATAATTACCTTACTTTACTTTAAAAATAACATATTTTTGTATATTATAATAATACAATATACATCATATATTAATTATATATGTTTTTTTCTAGCTTTGTATTGACAGAGACTTAATGAAAACCTTAAGGCGATATCACTGAGCTGTTACTACCTCTAGTTCCCCAAGTTTTAAAAAAAAGTAAAGCGCAACCAAAATCAACTTTTTTCGTCAAATCAACGATCTCTATTAGGTCTTCTCGGTTTTTGAAGTAGAGATGTAAATACAAAAGTTACCATTTTTCCTTTTCACATTCGGTCATGTTCAGCCGAGTTTCATGTTTCACAACAGATCAGCCATGATATATCCATCTGTAAATTATCTGAGTATTCAGATATTTGATTTCACCTTAGAGAGATGCTGTTGATACTACAGTGGGAATTATAATGATGTAGGTAAACCGATATGATATAACGAAGCATTAAGATTCCTCCTTTGTGATATTCGCGAAGTGAGGGTAAAATTTTCAACACATGTAAAAGTAAGACAAAAAGTGGATACTTCCTTTTGGATGCAATTTAATCGATCGTCGTAGCATAATTAATCGTCATAGTATAAATACTAGAAGGTCATACTATGTTAAGGGTTACAGAGATTAATTCGACATCATCGTACTGAACAATGTAACAATTGTGACGGACAGTCATACATGATTCTTTGTTTAATCTCAGTTTACATGCAAAGTTTTCAAATAAAAGGTGCAAGTTTAAGATAAAAGAAAAGGCGATTCATTGCAAATCACCGGTGGTACTTTGTAGGATATGTTTTGATAGAGCATGTAGTAAAAAGGAGAAAGAATAAACAATGTGTCAAGTAAAATAAAGTTAAATAAAAAGCAAGAGTAACTGGCAGAATTAATTAAGAAGATGAAATTATTACATGAAATGATATTGCAGCTTAAGTTTCCATCTGAAAATGGGGAGAAAAGGAAATAATATTTAGTAGAATGTTGCCATTAGACGTGGATAATAATACTGTAATATTTTCCTTGTGACATTTGTAATCTCTTTTATTTCAAGTGTTTTCAAATTCAGATTTATCTTCTATACAATCGATACCGATAATCACTCATACGTTTTCTCGTTTAGTAAAATCGAAGGACGAAGAATAGTCTGAGTATTAATGTAGAGATACGGGAAATCGTGGATACTTCTCAATATTTTTTATCCTCATAAACTACATGTTTTATACTAATGATGCCAAAAGAGCATGCAATACATATAAATATACGCTGTTCTAAAAAACTTGCTGCTGAAAGAATAAGTAAGTCGTCAACAAACTACGTGGCACAAAACTTGAGATTGATGGCACGATTGCCATTTCTGGGTTTATTTTGATATTTTGCGACTTATAGCTCTAATACAGCCATTCTCTAAACTTTCACGTCACTTAATCATTTTCATGAGAAATAATTATTAGAGAGTTATGTTGATGTATTGTAAAATAACGCCCACAAAATTACACATTCGTCAAAATAACGATATATTCGCTTTTTTCGCGTTACAGAATGGGCGTTTTTAGACCTTCCCTCAGGGATATGAAACAAGAATACTTAAAATTGTATTTCCGGGATTTACGTGTGTATTATCATTCCGACGGAACTATTTTGCAATTCTTGCACTTTCTATAAAGTTAAAAAAAAGGATTGTTTTCACAGTACGCCTACTTATTGTGTAACTGAAAATTCCCAGGTGAAGACCTTTAAAATTTTGAAGAAGGAAAAAATAGAATGTATAAAAGAGCAACAAGAAAAAATGGGGAAAATAATATGGGGAACATTGTAAAAAAGGCTACGTCGCATAAATAAGACAATAAGTAACATATATTCCTCGAAACTCAATGAGGTGGAAGAAGCCTCAGCTAATGTATTATGAGAAAGTTTGTTAAGTTTGTTCTCGTTATCGATTACTCTTCATCATCGATTCTTCAATGTATATGTTCTATTTACATTTGAATGCGTTGATATATAATTTTGTTTAATATTTGAATTGCTCATGTATCCAGACAGTAAAAGAGTTTTGCATCTCTCGCAGCATTCTTTACAGAAAACCAGTAACCTTGCAGGTTGACGTATATTTCACTCTCCTTGCTTTCATACATGCGGGTGCAGCACACTCAAAAATTATATTAATTTTGAGTAATTATTGTAGTATTATCAGTAACACTTCTGTTTACATGTGAACGCGTTGTCATTTACATATTTTAACGAGATTTAATTTATTTATGAATCGTTAAGAATTGAAACTCAGAATCCTCCTAAATAACGCAATGTAAACTTACACATTCGTAAAATATGCCTTTTACTCTTTTTATTGTTCCCGTGGAGGTGCTGGTGCAGCATGTAATCAGATATGGGTTTTTATGACTTACAAATTTTATTTAAGTTGATCGTGTGTATATTTGAGCGCAACTTTCAAGAACACTGGAATTGTTTTAGTTGTTTTTTTGTTTTTTTTTAATCTGAACACTAAAGTACTTGAACGTGGCCGGAGAGCCGACCTCGCCGCCACTGACCTTGTTGTTCTCGTCGGGGTGCAGCGTGTAGTCGAAGGCGTCGGTGGAGGCGTTGGCGCCGGGGCGGCGCACGGCGACGCTGAAGCTGCGCAGGGCGCCGGCGTCGAGCAGCGCCGCGGCGGCGGGCGGGGCGTCGCACAGCAGGCCGCACGCCTCGGCGCGCGCCACGACGCGCGGGTGGGCGACGCGCGTGCACGGCACGCCCGCGGCGTCGGCGCGGCGCAGCGCCAGCTCCAGCGCGTTGCCGGCGGCCGCCACCGCCGCCGCCTCCGCCGGCCCCGCGGGCCCGCAGCCCAGCTCCAGCGCCGCGCGCTCCGGGAACGCCACCTTGACGCGCCCCGCCGGCACCAGCAGCAGCAGCAGCGCCACCGCGCCGCCCGCCGCCGAGAACGTCGCCAGCAGGATCTAAACACACGCACGCCACACACACGCGTCACTAAAGCTTAGCAATTTGACCGCTTTGATTGCGCGATTTAGTTTAAGAGATGATCGGTTTTGTATTACCGATTTTTAAATATTGAGTTTTGGCCTTTTTGTTTGTGCAATTTAGTTTAAGAGACGATCGGTTTTTTATTACCGATTTTTAAATACTGACGTTTTGTTTGTGCAATTTAGTTCAAGAGATTATCGTTTTTTATTACCGATTTTTAAATATTGAGGTTTGGCCGCTTTGATTGTGTGATTTAGTTCCAGAGATAATCGATTTTTATTACCGAATTTGTAGGCTTCCGCAGCCGGACGCATTGGATTCTCAGCAGTATAGCTCTGAAGACCACAACTAGAAACGTCAGCTCCATTGATTGAGACGCGGCTCATCCCGGACAGCCAAGAATCCGATTTTTATTACCGATTTGTAAATATCGAGTTTTCTATTTCGGAACACCATGTTCAGTCGGAATAAAAAATAAAGATACTGGAAAATTCAATTTATGAATACCACATCATCCAAGTATTCGAACACCACGCATGTCTATTACTTATTATCGGTATTTAATTTATTATTCACGCATGACGGCATATTTCACTACTGCAACTTGAAATTATTGTGTATCTCAAGTTCGTTCTGCAAAGACCTTTTAAGTGGATTCAAACGCGCATAACGCAAAGTTCAAATTCTGCTGGTGCTGCAATGAAAACTGCTACCTCCTTTCAACCAGGTGTACTGCAATTTCACGTCCAGATTTAATAACCGATTTCAAAATCCTCATGCACGAATCTTGGAGAATTGCCCTCTCGTGCCGAAAGCAAAATATGATCATTGTCATCTACGATGAGTCTCATATGAGAGACTGAAGTCACAAATTCCTATTATTGACAGTGATTGTATAATTCCGAAGTATTTCAATCGACGTATTTAAAATATTTTATTTGTTTTAGGAGTATTGTTTCTAGTAGTAATTGTCTGGCTGTGAATTATGGCGACAATTAGTACCCAATAAGCTCCTTTATTCGAAACTAATCATCCGCAGTTGTATAAGCTTCCCTGTCACTAACAACAAGACCTTTTTTTACTACTGCCTTGCTTTGATTTTCATGTATTGTGTTCCTGAGTGCCTGATATTTATCGTTCCTGAGTGCTCATCAGACTAATTTATTCTACGCTAGTGCAACGGAGACTCCCATTGGATAATAGTACCCGCGTAAAACTGTATTCAATGAATGAATGCATTGATCTACAACTTCAGAAGAAAACAAGTCGCGATTTCTTACCGGGCGTCGCGCCAAGTTAGAACTCCGGTGTTCGTGGTCGCGTCTCCCCGGAACCTGTGCGCGCGGAGCGCTCTGGGGGCGCCGGCAGGGCGCGAACCCAGACGCCCCCGCGCTCTCGGCCGGAAGCGAGAGCGCCGCCGCCGCCCACTTCCGCAATTTGCGATCCCGGCGCCACCCCTGCCCCACCCACTATACACCTGCCCGCCCGCGTTCGCTGCCGTCACCCTCGGTCGCGGACTCCGCCCTGCCCCGCCGATGGCGCGTCTGCGCTTTCTCGTCGCCACCCCCCTTTCCCGCCTCCGTCCGGTTCCAGGCCACCTGTCTGCCCTTAAGCGTATCTTTCTCCTTGCAGTTCCAGAACATCTGTCTGATCTACAAGTATTTTCCCCTTCCAGTTCCACGGCACCTGTCAGCTTCAATGCCAATCTTTTCCCTTCCAGTTCCTTGATACCTATCTTTCTGTCGTCAGTCCCATGACACATGTCTGCCCCTTTGCATATCTTTCGATTTTTTCCAGTGGCATTCTCTATACTAGTTTACCATGACGGATCTGACGAGTATTTTGATGTTGTTTTTTCTTTGCATGTTCATAATAAAAAGAAATTTTAAACAATAAATGTAGTTGCCTGACTCATCCACTCAAATAGTACCCATTCACTGAGTCAAATAGTAACAATTCATTTTACATCAAATAGGCAGCACAGTAATTCACAGTATCCACTGTACGTATCTTAAAATCTCAAACACTTTTGCTACGTTTTTTCAGGTTATTGGAGAAGCGTCTGGATAAAAATAGTGCCAATTGACTCGTCTTGCGAAGGGAAATTAGCTAATGATCCCATGTGTAGGAGTTTTAAACTTCTGAAAACGCGATGTATACCCTTAAAATCCATCAAATGATTATTTTTACAAATCCCTAAAAAAATACCCTGGAAGGATTCCGCCATATGCCGACAATGATACCTCACAAGTCCCGAACGGTGAACCGGAAGGCCTCTAAACGTAATTGACAGACGTATTGACATTATCCGATTAGAAGCACGTAGAACGACCTTAGCGAACAACTATGCAGAACATTGATGACTTTTCTAAGCAATTACAAAAGTAAGGAATAAATATATATTTTATTATTTTTCTACCATGCATCATAAAGTAAATCATTCAATACTTGCGCGAGATTCGATCTGACATTGTAGAGGAGGCGAATGACTATCGTGAAATCGGTATTTTTCCTTAAAGATGAATGTGCTTGACCTCGCAGTTTCGAATTTATACCGCTTGAAAATGTCCGCCGCAGTTCCTAAAATCCCACTGGATGCCGTTGTTTTTCGCTTCCCTTCATCATGACAATTTCTGTCTTGCATCTTCTTCGTTCCGTATCTCGGCTGAACATTGATATCATAAATTTATGACAGTTCTGTCAGTGACACCACCGTGTTTTACGTTGTATTACCTTCATTCCTTCGCTTATGTACTCACCTCTGCTATCGTTTTCTCGATTCTGCCCGCCGTCACGCAATCACCATCACCATAATCTCAACCTTGCTCCGCTCTTTTCATCATCTTCATCATCACTGCATCCCTTTCCTCGTCTCTAATATTCCAATGATTTGCCCATAGCCTTGCACGTCTCCTCAACATCGTCATCTCTTCTACGTCCGTCCTTTATCTACACCACCCATCGTTATTCGTTCATGATTGCGACATCCTCTTTGTCCCCTTCGACCAACGCAACTGCTACTTCTCGCTGCCACCCCCAATAACACCGCTGTTCTGCCTCCGCCCTTGCCTTCTGCCCACCCGGCCCGCCCATCATCCTCACCCGCCAGAAACTGCATGGTGCCGCTTCATACATACTGCCATCACTCCGCCCACCCCTTTTTGATTCATCGTTAGTGATTCTGGGTGCGTCAAAGGATAGGATCATTAGTCCCTTAAGTGTAGTGTATATTTTTATCGCGGGATGCGATCTTCCTTCACTGGAGGGCGAGATCCAGCCCAGACTTACTCGTCGGCTTGCGGGGTTTCCCTCCACCAGGTATCACACAACAGCGGGGTACCGCCCCAACCGGGACCAGCTCTAAGCAGAAGACTGGTCTCCCAACATGTGCGTAGTGTAGTTCATGTAAGAGTAAGTGTGTGGGGTGAGGGTAGGACACGAAAGAGAAAGGAAAGATCGCGCGCGGTATGTAGCCCGTTAGGGTACTTCTCCGGCATTCGCCTTATTATGTTTGTTTGGAGAAACCACGGAAAGCTACCGAGCAGAGCAGCCGGCCTCTAGAATTCTCCTCCAGACAGCATCTGAATTCCTCCTAACTGAGAAGCAAGTGTCGAAAATCCTGCCACCGTCGTGGCTCGAAACTAGGACCTCCCGGACAGAAGCGAGGTACTGCAGTGACATCAGTTGATGCCCTGAGCCACCTCTCCCGGTTCCAACCAACACATATGCTGCATCCTTCGCTATAACCCCCGACATCACCACTGTTCTGCCACCTCCCTTCCTTTCTGCCCAACCGCCCCGCCCCTCATCCTGACCCGCGGGAAACTGCATGGGGCCCCTTAATGCACACACTGCCATCACTCCACCCCTAATCGTCCCCCCCTCATCCTCTCCCTGTCTACCACCCTCATCCATTTCATCACCCCACCAACCCCGCTTTCGTCATCGCCAATGTTCGGACTGCCCCTCCTCTCCCCTTCACTCCGCAACTGCACCCACAGTCCAGGCGCCACACAATGCGCGGGGTCAGCGCAAAGGTCGCATCCGCGCGGCGGCGGGGGCGGGGCGCGGCGGGGATGTGGCGGCGCTGGGGCGGGAGCGGGGCGAGGCGAGGGCGGGGCGGGGGCGGGGCGGAGGCGGGGGCGGGACGCTCCGATTCGCGCGGCGATCGCCTGCCTTTGGGACGCAGCGGCCCGCGCCGCGCGCGCCGCCGCCCTGCATTACGCTCCACCCGTCACGCTCGCTCCCACACGCTCCCACACGCCCCCCAACCTCCCAGGCCTTGCGGAGGTCGCGCTCCGCCGCACCACGCCGGACGGCCATTCAGCGGCGCCAATGACACCCGGGGCGACCTTTGTGAGAGAACGGCTGAAGTATTTACGTTTTTTCAATTCAGCGTAATTATGTTGAGAATGATTACGGTGGATTAAGCTGAGACAACAGCGTGCTCGTTCTCAATTAAAGAATGTATTTAGGTTGAAATTGATGTAATTTTAACAAAATGAGCGAAAATTATTGACCCATTAGTGCTTTGTCTTTCGGAAGATGTTTTGTAGTGAATTGCGACTGCGTATGATGTCATCCTTTGTTTGTGGGTGAATTCGTTTTTAAAACCTTTTGTTTGTATTGTGAAGTGCAGAGTATAAAAGCTTTCAATGTCGTGGTATTAATCAGCAATTTGAAAATATGTACAGTTTCCCCTGCTAAATCAGGCCATACATTTACGTAGAATGTTTTAGGTAGATGATATTCGAAGCATATTAATAGAAACCATTCAGGTATGTATCTGCAATGAATTTTATTCCTATTGTTGTTTAGCAATACAGCAGACTATGTTTGTGCCGAAATGACGTTCTGAAATGGAAAGGTATTGAGGATTTTTCTCGAAATCAGTTACAGTTTTTTTAAATTTATTTCTTCTCGTTCGACATACTTGTCTTTCGAGGATGTTAAATTATGCATTACATAGTTTTTTTGACTTTTTGGGAATAACCGTCCATAAGCAGTGGTTACCGTTACAGTCTGAGAACGAAGAATAGCATGATTGCTATTGTCCTTGACCCGTTGAGATATTGTCCGTCTCTACCTACAACTGAGTGGAAGTTACCTTGAACACTACTGTTCAGAATAGCCGATCCTTTGACGCGAATATCGAATCCTAATGACTCACTTCAACAGGCCGTGGCTGCAAACTTCATGTCCAACATTTCCCGATGTTTTTGAGCTTGTAAACAAAACAAACGGTTGCATAACACGAGCGGTGATGTGGTCTTTCGTTTTCGTAGCAAACACACAGCATCCTTTTTCATTTTTATTTACCTCTCTCGTTTTGTTTCCTACCTATTTCCTACTCTTATTTCTATTCCATATCCAAACACTTTATTTCCCTTTCCTATTTTCCTCACCATTATCCATTTTCCAGATCTGTAAATCTATGCAAGTGTCTTTTCTCTCTTCTTAACCCGTCACAAAGACAAAAAATCTAACGTCATCACTGCACTGGTTTGATGATCAGCATGCCTAAACTATGTAGTGAAAGCGTATAAGAGGAAAAAGAGCATTTCTTGACAAAATCGTACCTCAGAAGTCATTACAATTGCTTCAATTGCGAAATGCATTTCATATTAGCGTTTTTCTCACTGCTCGGTCCGTTTGTACGTACATTTCCCTTTTGTATATTTATCCGTCCGGCCCTTTTAATCGCTCCTAGCCCGGAACTCCAGACGCAGCTGACAGCGTGCTGCAGGGGGCGAACAAAAAGCGAATTCCGTGCCGGCGCGAAACGGCATCTCGATTGGGACAAGAGTCGCAAAGCAAAGAAGCGGAGAAAAACCGCGACAGAGAGAAAGCGTCGAGGGCCGCCCGAGCGCAGGGATTTGCCACTTCGTTCTCGCTCCGTGACCAGCATCGCCGCCCGCGCCATCGCCCTGCGCCACAGCCAACGCACAGCGGTTGGTTTCATCAACTTCATTCAACCGGCGACACGCTAAAGGCGTACATTAGACCCTCGCCCCACACCCACATACACTTTCTAAAATAAAAGGACTTATCGTAAAAATGAAGTGGTTGGCATATATTCGTTTTTTGCCTGGAAACTATTACAAATAAAACAGTACGTATTTTTCACACAATATTACGCGAAAAGTACTCAAATTTTTGAAAAATTGTACATGACCTAATTTCAAAATCTATTTTTAAGGAATAGATTTCATTATGGGACAAATCTCTATCTTTAATATTTTAGTTGTAGGAAGACGTCGAAAAAGTTTTGGACTTTCGCAGTTTTCGAAAAATCAGGGTTTTCCACGAACATGAGACCTACACCATTCTCTGAAAAGTCTTTACTGGATAGCAATCGAACATTGCTGGATAGCAATGGAACCAAAAAAATCTAAAACGATGGAGCCATCTTGTTTTGAAAATTTGGAAAATGTCCCATGGGCTTCATGAAAAGTAGCCCCAAAATTTTAAAAAATCAGTCTCAAATTCAAAAGGCCGCGACATCAGCCAGATCGGCGGAACGGTTTAGCCGCTAGTGTTGTTCACAGTCAGATATACGGGCAGACAGACGTTTTGCCATCATTCGATTTTTCAGTATCAAGGACTCACAAAACATAAATTCCGGCTACATCACGTGTTAGAGGATTTTTTCTTAATTTAGCAAGTGGATTTATCCACTTTTTCGTTATCAAGACCCTGTAACAACAGTTTTTCTGCTGAAAATTCACCGTTTTCGCGCATCATTACATAACTTTCTCTCTACTCCTTAGCAAGAAAGTAATACAATTATTAATATTTTATAATTCTTTATTTATACATGAGGGTGTAATAAAAAATAATATTTTCATTTTGTAATTCAAAGTAATAAGTCTCTACAGTATCAATAGTTTAGTTTACATTTTCTGGCGACATATACTTCATGAAAACTATAGGGATGAAAACTCCTAATTTTATTAAAACGATCATTAGATACAACTTAAACTTCATTTTACATAAACATTTGGAATAATATTGCTTAAAATTTTAATCCTTCAATACGTTCCAGTGAATATGCTTTCAAGGTATATCTTTTTCGGACGTGAAGCGTCAAGTACATGTTAATAAAATTTGTGGATATTACTGATTCACCCCGTAATAAGAGAATGTTATTACAACACCATACTGAAAACTCTTTAAGAAGAAATTATTACAATTAATTATTATTTTTCTTCAAAATACCTTCCGTTCTGTTCATTCTGTTTACTTCGTCTTCATGATTTCTCAGATTCATCATTACCAGCATTATTATTTTGACATGTTATCTGGTGTCCTTGGATGTGAATTTTATTACAAAAATTCTAAAACAATTATCCGCAATCCACTATCCTCAAATTTATTGAACGTTTTAAGATATATTGAACCTTCCAGATTAAACTTTCAAGTTTTAACATCATATTCGAATTCAACTATTCCGAAAACCCATTCCACAATACCATATCTTAATAAAAAAGCATTGTAAAAGTTGATAAATCACGTAGTAATTAAGTGTAACGCTTGTAAATTCATCCTAAAAATTTGCTGCATAATTAATTGGTTGAATACTGCCGTGTTCTTCAATGTTCATGAATGTTACTTCTTTCGTTCATTCTAACCCACTATGCGCAATAGTCTCAACCAATCAACTCCATTTATGGCATCACTCCTCCCACGCCCACGCCCTCGCCCGCGCGCGCTCGCCCAGTGAAGCGATCCCTCTCCTCCCCCAACCTCCGGTCACGCTTCTGCTCCCTGATGCAACAGCAGGCACTGGAGAGAACTGCGTGACTAATTGCCAATCTCAGGTACCACGGGGTTTATAAAGGCAACCTCTGCTACTTGAACGTCTCTGTATTCTGTAGGAGAGAACTGAATTCTGTTTTATTGTCTCTCTTATGGGACACGGAAAAAGCAATTTGCAGGTTGAAGATACCTATAAAGTTGTGAGAGGGAAATTAGAAATTCTGATTGCATTGTAAAAGTCACTCATCGTCTATTGTGATTCTGACATAATCTGATTATGGTATAGCCTTTACATTTCAATAAGATTTTTATTGTAGGCATTGACATACGCAGCATAAAAACTACATACAATGAATTCCATTTTTGTGATCACTGTGATCTTAATTGTAATATCATATTAAGATTTATATATTATAAAATGAATTACCCTAAACCTATGTTCAAAAAATTGTAACTGAGGATTGATGGATTGGTGATTCTAGGCGCGTTAACGGCTAGTTCATTACTCCTGTAAGTATAGTGCATGTTTTATCGCTGACAGTGGCTGTTATCTTTCCCTGCTGGATGGTGAGATTGAGCGCCGACCTACGTCAACTTGCAGGGATTTCCCTCAACCAGATATCTCCCACCAGCGTGACACCGACCCAGCGGTAACCGGCTGGTCTGCCAACAAGTGTGTCTGCGTACTGCTGGTGAGCGTAAATGTATGTAAGTAAGAGGTCCGTGGTCCGTTTCTTAGAGAACTGCTCCGGCACTCGCCAGACATTGATCGGACAAACTATGGAAAACTAGCGATCAGAGCAGCCGACCGCTAGATTTCTCCTCCAGACAAGGTCTGAATTTGACCTAGTTGCGTAGCTAGTTTCGAAAATCCAGCCGTCGGCACTCGAATCCTGAGCCATCTTTGCCGATGGGAACCGAAGGAGGGGGTAGTTATTTACCCAGCAAAACTATAAAATCACGTCTGTAGTTCCTTTGACGATACAGTAAGTTTTCTATTCTACGTGAAACTTCTATTAGTTTTCAAAAGTTACCTATGATGCTCGCTGGTGTCTTTATATATTTTCCCGTAAGTCACATAGTGTTTTATTGTTTACTGATATAATAATTAAATTGAAATAAAATAAACACGATCGAAGACTTGACTACGTAAACCCATTACATTGGCGTCTGTTCTGCCACCCCTATTTATTGTTCAAAATTTTTTCGTGTTGGTCTCAAAAATTGGCTCTCACAAGAAGGCTCTTTCCGAAAACAATGATATCCGGCATACAACCAGCCTGTCCTATTACATTCCTTCTAATGTCATTTCTAACAACGTGCTCAATTACTTTCCATACTATGGGTGTTAGGCTAACTTAACGGTAATTTTCCTATCTATCCTCTGACCGGGAGTCCTAGGTTCGAGTCCTGACGGCGGCAGGATTTTCGACTCTAGCTTTCCAGCTAGGTCGAATTCAGTCGCTGTCTGGAGGAGAATTCTAGCGGCCGGCTGCTCTGATAGATAGTTTTCCGTGGTTTCTCCGGTCAACACCAGGCGAATGCCGGAGCAGTACTCTACCAAACGGGCCACGGACCGCGCGCGATCTGTCGTTCCTCTTCCTTGTCCCCTCTTCTCCCCTTACACACACTTACACTAACATGCACTACACAACCACATATTCCGGGAGACCGGTCGGGAGATTAGAGCTTGTCCCGACTGGGGCGGTGCCTCGCTGTAGGGAGAGTCCTGGTTAGGGGGAAACCCCACTAGCCGACGGTAGGTCAGCGCCTGATCTCGCCACCCAGCGGGGGAAGATCACCGCCATCTCCCGAGGAAAAACATGCACTACACTAACGGGAATAATGTCCAAAACAGTTGACGCGCCCGGAAACACGAAAAAATCAATCAATAAAACAAATTGGGAACAATCACCTATGGTTTTTACGCTAATGTCTACATATTTCTGGTATGTTTAATGTTAGTGAGAAGACGGATGCAAACAATGCATTGTATAATTTCAGTTTAAGGGGTGCGATATCAGTAAATAGTAATAAATTATTCATTTTCCCTAAGATTGAATTTACATTAATATTTTTGTTGCGTAACCACTTGCGCATTATTAGAATCAGCTTTAGATCCTACCATTTTTTCAAAAAAAAAAAAAAAAAAAAAAAGCCTGGGTGTATCATTTTTTCTGAGATAATTATTTCATTAAATTGTGGTATTGTGAGTGTAGAGCATGCATATTGCGATTGTGGAACGCCTTTCTTAATCATCATTTCTAGCCGCATGTATTAGTATTGTTCTCGAAATATGCCAGGTCTGTTTTCCTGGAAGCATTTGTACATATGGTTGATTTTGATGCATGATTATTTATCCATTCTCTCTTCTATAATTTGTATTAATTGATCCCTAAATAGTTTAAATTATTTTGTACCAGTACTAGCCCATTCTTCATAATTATTTATTAAGTTTCTTTTTAACTCATTTACGCCAATGTGTTTGAATTGCCATATTTTCCTATTATTGCTCTTTTTAAAATTTTCCTCTCCTTTCCTTGTCTCATTAGGCAACTTAAATTGTCACTAATCTGTGGGAGCGCCTTGCAGATAACGAACAAGAGGTCTGGCCGCCCGAAACAAATGTTCCGACCGATGTAGCAAACAGCGAACCTTCCCTAGTTGGTGGCGACACGACTTGTTTAAATCCGTTTCCCCACACCAGTTTATCTACAGTTCCCTGAAATGCTTTGTCCACTGTACTGTCACACTCTCAGATAATACAGAGTTAATTTTAGAATAATTTTTGTCAAAAAATTGAGTTGCGAAAATTATGTAAATTTTGCTGTAATATAGTTTTGTCGTAGTGGCCTGAAAATGCTTTCACTTTACTACGCGGATACTCAAAAAGAGCAATGTGAAAGCGAGAGAATTAGTCTACTTATCTCTTCGATGCTAATGAAATACGGGGTTATTTGGTGGGAACCCTGTAGAAATTTCCACCGAAAAAAAATTAGTAGAATGTAGAAAAGAGCGTGTAACGTACTTTTCGGGGAAGGAAGAAAATAGATCGGGAATTATCAATAAGAAGGAGGGTTAAAGCAAGACTCTGTGCCTGGTGCAAAGCCGAAGCCCAATACCCAGCGGGGAAAAGTAACTGTCGCATACTTGGTAGACCCACGTACTTTAAAAGAGGGGATTACATCCACAAAATTCAATTGTCACGGATAACAGATGTTAGAAAATGTTCTTTTATTAACAGAACTATAACTAACTAGAATAATTTGTCTCCAATAGATTCTGAACTCTGGGTGTTTAAAAACTCAAAAATAAATTATTTAATATTAGTACATTTTATTTATTCACAGCTAAGGTAGTTATTAGTATAATTATTACTATTACGTTCTTTAGTTCTTAATAAATACATAATATAATGGTTATTAATTTTGTGCTTTATTGAAGAGTTGTGTCTTATTGTGAAGTGAATTGGAATATACAATGAGAAGGAAATTAAATGCCAAGAAGTTGTGAAGTTCAGAATCTAGAAAATCGCTTGTACGAGGGGGATCCAGAAAATAATGTCCGTTTTGATGTAATAATTAAAAAATATATTTATTTGGAAAAACAAAGTCTGTTACATAACTGAAGCTTCCTTTACTTCTCTCTTTACAATCACCACCAACATTTAAACATTTGTCGTATCTGTTCACTAGCTTTAGAATTCCCGTGTTGTACTGCTCTGCCGCCAGTTCATTAAGCCAGGTGTTCACTGTCTTCTTCAACTCTTCATCACTTCCAAAACGCGTACCACCCAGAAAGTCTTTGAGCTTAGTGAAAAGGTGAAAATCGCTAGGAGCAAGGTCTGGACTATAGGACGGATGATCAAAGATTTCCCGACCGAAATGATCCAGCAATTCTCGAGTTGAAGCAGCAGTGTGCGGGCGGGCGTTGTCGTGAAAAAGCACAACTCCTCTCGAACGTATTCCTCGACTCTTGTTTTGGATGGCTCGCCGTAGTTTTCGTAAAGTCTCACAATAACGATTTGCATTGATCGTAGTGCCTTTTGGCATGAAATCCAGTAAAAGAACACTTTTGTGATACCAAAAGACAGTAGCCATGACTTTTTGTGTTGAGAGAGTCTGTTTGAATTTTCTCGGTTTCTTGGGTGATGAGGGATGATGCCACTCACGTGATTCGCACTTGGTCTCTGGGGTGTTGTGAGACACACAATGTCCCACAACACCCATCACCACCCACACATCACCAGTCACAATTTGATCAAAAAAGGCGTCTCCATCTATGTGATATCGCATCAAGAATGTCAATGCTGCGACCATTCTCTGAGTTTTGTGTTGGTCACTCAGTTGCCGTGGAACCCATCGTGCACAGAGTTTGTAGTATACAAGATGTTGCGACACAATTTCACCAAGCAAAGAACGAGAAATGTCATGAAAGGCAATATGCAATTCGTCGAGTGATGTGCGCCTATCTTGCAAGATTCTGTCGTTCACTTTAGTCTTCTGTGATGAGTGATGGGCGTCCGGGGCGAGTTTCATCGTGGACATTTGTTCGCCCATTGTTGAACTTTTCGCACCATTTTCTCACATTTCTTTCATTCATTACAGTATCACCACTTCTTTCAATTGCCGGTAAATTTCTGCAGGTTTCAAATGTCGGGCATTCAAAATCGAATCACACTCCTCACTTCACAGTCGGCGGGATTATCAATCGCGTCGTTCATTTTGAAATAACACAAAATGCACAATGGCGACTTGTTGCAACTAGCATTCACAACATTATGAGAACACGTGTAAGCCAGTTGACCTTCAAACAAGGAAGGGGAGCCGCCTGCGCGGCGGGTATGCGCGAACGGTCGTTATTTCCTGGATCCCATCGTACAATGCACTAAAATTTATATACGACACCCATTAAATTTAGTTATTGTGATTAACATTTTAATATTATTCTTGCTTAGTTATCTTTTGTGTTATTTATTGAATAGTATTCTTATAGAGTAGTTAAAAAATTCACTAAATAACAGTTGTCACAATATAATTTTAAAAGACCGAACATGTTCAGTCTGTTTCCGAATTAGCTCGATCTCATGTTATGAGCCAAGTGGTGTGTTTTATGACGTTGAGTTTCTTCCGTGTTATTGTAATTGTATACTATTTAATTTTAAATTATTTTTTTAATTTTGAAATGTTCAATAGAACTTTTTTATCGGGACACTACTTCAGCCTTTTCTTTCGTTGAGCGACCCGCGCATCTCGACATACCACAAGCCGCCCGCGCGAGTGTCCGGGACATTCAGCCCCTTGCCACGTCTCATTAATTTGTTGGAGAGAGATGATCTCCCCCTCCTCAATTGTCGGACCGGGAGCGGTGGCTCAGTGCATCAACTGATGCCACTTAAGCGCCTCTGACTGCGAGGTCCTAGGTTCGAGTTCCGACGGCGATAGGATTTTCTGCACTAGCTTTTCAGCTAGGTCGGATTCAGTCGCGTCTAGTGGCCGGCTGCTCTGATCGGTAGTTTTCCCTGGTTTCTCCGAGCAACACCAGGTGAATGCCGGAGCAGTACCCTAACAAACGGAAAAAAGGACCGCGCGTGATCTTTCCTTCCTCTTCCTTTTCCTATCCTCACACCTTACACACATACGCTTACGCTAACATACAGTACACTACCTCACATGCCGGGAGACCGGTCGGGGACTTGTCCCGGCTGGAGCGGTGCCTCACTGGTGGGAGATACCTGATTGGGGAAAACCCCGTTAGCCGACGATAGGGCAGCGCCGGATCTGGCCATCCAGTGGGGGAAGACCATCGCCACCTCCCGAGCAAAAACACGTGATACATTTACTGGACTAATGACTATAGTAGTTGACGAGCCCACAATCTCTAACTATCAAATCAAATCAATCATCGATTGTCGGAAGTGACCCGTTTATCCCTCTCCATCATTGGTCAGCTAAGTGTGCCGAGGCTTCCCTTACGCTCATCCCGGCTGCAATTAGCATGATTAGGGGAAGCTATCACGGTCTGGAATAGCTTAGATGTGGTTTGGTGGGTTGTGCAGTGTAATTGAGACTGTCCCACCACGCCACAACACATTCATTTCTTAACGGGGATTCGAAACCACAGCTTTGGTGTCATAGATAGGTGCAGCTGCCCCAATTCCCTGCAGGCCCCCCTCCTAGGCTGGCAAGGATTGGGAGAACAAGGGTTGAAATGGTGGTTATTAATGGTGGTTCAGAGAGACAGCCCTCCTCCATGCTACAACACATGAGCAAACTTCCATGCCAGTCCTGGGATTTGGGCCCAAACTGCTTCGATCTCAGTGCGCCAAGGTGCCCCGCCGACAGCTGGCTGACGATCTGCGCCACTCAGGTCAACAAAAATGCCTTACGAATTTACCAGATAATATTTGAAACTGACACTTTAGAAAATATTCATCTCGTGGTATATTAAACTTTTAGTTCCCTGTAATGGATACAATCTTTGAAATCTTCGTGATGTTTCTGGCAGATAATCATTGTCGATTGGAAGCAAGAGATAATTCCGTAAGCAAAGGGTGTTCATGCGCCTCACCTTGAAGTTGCCGATGCGGTCGGCGATCATGCCGGCGAGGGGCGGCATCACGATGGCCATGACGGGCGTCACCGCCGACATGATGGCTGTCTCCTTCACATTGATGCCCAGTTCGCGCATGTGGATTGTCAGGTACGGGTACAGCACGAACACGGCTGCAACACACACAAACTCCCTTAAAGGCCTCGTAGGTCTCAACGAAGGTTACCTACTAAAAATGACTAGATAACGTCATATACCGGAGGCATATCAGGAAATAAAAAAATAATATCAAATCAAAATTAATCACTTCAATATAGCATCGTTAAAACAAAACGTTTTATATCAATAAATAATGAATGAATTTTATTTGCAAGAAGTTTGAATAGCATTTCTGTGATAGGAACTTTTTGCCCAAGCAGTTGCGATACATAATGTAATGTTAGATATTATCTTTCTCAAATATTTTGTTAATTAAATAAAAAGAGTTTTCTTTGCATAGCAAGCAATATATAAAAACGGCTGCTAATTTGGCTGAAAATTGGGAAGACAATTTCAGGACTGAACGTAGGAATTTCAGGGTGAACGTCAATGTACAGAATTTTCTTAGCGTCCCCGGTCTTTACCAGGACTAATTATCTTCGAACTTTTACAGAAAAAAGTATATCTGAAATACTCATTATTTTACTACTAGGCAAAAACACAGTCGTGTATATAGAGATACAGTCTACTTTGAGACTCCAAACTATTTCAGAAAAACTTAATTGAAGCCGAAAATGGTATTTAGATTGACAAAAAAAGCAGTAGAGCTTCTAAAGAAGCTAGATTAACTACTTAGATTAACTACTTTCATATAATCTTTTACTTCTTAAATGATGTGCTCACTCTAGGACTTCATTATTACCAAAGCATTTTCAATGTCGAAAATTATTTAAACTATATTTGAATGAAAGAGAATGGGATTAATCTGCGTGTCCTAACATCGTATAGTAAGAAGTGTCTCAGGCCACTTTACTTCATTGGCTTTCGAAACATTTCGAAGGAAGCAGGAAAGTTCGACAGATCATTTGCGGAAGAGTTGAACAAGAACTTTTAAGAGTTAATCAATTGATTACTGAAGAAGGATTCCGTCTCTAATACGAGACGAAAACCTACGAGATTAAATGTTGCACGTAAAATATATAGCGTATATTGCAAAAACTACTGCACGCTCTACGCCATTGTAGTCTCATGGACCTACAGATTGTGAGAAATGCGCAAATAGTTTCCAAGACAACTCAGAAAGCACTCTTAACAATGTAATAAACTAAATTTTGAATGAATAACCAACATCTTTATTGCACTCCATTTTCTAGGGATTCGAACCATGAACCTTCTAGTCAGTTGCAACTGCTGCAAGTGAAGTCATCAATTCCATCGTGATCATAATCGCAGTCCTCTTCATTTCCATCCACGTCATCGTCATCTTCGTCTTTGCTATTCACTGCAATCTATGACAGTACTGTATTTGTGCTTGCAATTAAGATGCAAAGCATAGGCAGCTGCATCTGAGGACGTAAACATCAAATATGAAATATTTCAATATATTTATCACCATCATCTTTTCCTTCTTTTCAGCGCTGCTTACTGCAGTCGTAACATTCGCCGTTTCTGGAGATGCGTGCACGCTGGGAGGAGGAACCGCCTAACGGCTCGAGCGGCGCGAATTTGGGCGCGTGATTCCGGGTGCTTGCACGCACGCGCGTGAGAGAAGCCTGAGGGCACTCGCGCGCCGCGCTCCGATTGAGGAGGAAGCGCATCCAGAGCGGAACCCCCTCCGCCACACGCCCCCGCACGCCCCGGTCTCCCCGCTCGCTCACACGTGTCCCTGCACGCCCTGCATGCCCACGCTCGCTTCTGCCCGCTCCCGCACGTCCCTGCACACCCTAGGTCGCCCCGACGGCTCCTGCGTACTTTGTTCCTTCCACCCATTCACCCACCCGCTCCTGCACGGTCCCGGATGACCCTGTATGCCCTTGCTCTGCCTCACATGCCTCCACTCTCCCGCTCCGGCACACCCTTCTATGCCTTCGCTGGCTCTTCGCACGACCCCGCCCCAACGGCCCAATGTGCGAACATATTCGCGATCCCCTGCACCACTTGCATTTCCGTTTCTTCAAGGCCTCCATCTCGATCAGGTTTTTCGTCCAGTTTCCCTGATCCGTTGAGCAAATGCTGAGATGGCCCCTTGTGTTGCCTCTGGACATAAATGTAACTTCATTTTCTGTGCACGTCTTCTAGAATTCAGTGGGAAATACAATTATTCAAATTATCGTTTCCATGTTGTCGCGGCAGGAAGTATTATTCCGAAGGACAACATGGATAAGAGCCCAAAATTTATTGCTTATTTATCCATGAAAATAGATTTTATTACATGGGATTTTTTTTCCTTTCAAATGGAAGTAGTATATGACTTAGTGTAGGGATCACAGAATTTTGAAAATGTGCACACAATTCACTTGTCCCCATAGGTCGTCATACGCAGTTTTAACTGTTTTTTGACGTAAAATAAATAAAATAAAATATATAAACAAGGCTTCCATCCCCCCGACGCCCAAACGCACGGACGAGGGAGAATGTGCAGTCGCGCCCCTGCACCATTTGCGCTCCCGCACGCCCCCACTAACTCCCCCCCCCCACACACACACACACGCACGCACTATAACGATCGGGAGTGCTGTTGGCGTCCCCTCTTGTTGCATCACTTAAGCCCCACTGGTGTCGACCTCCTCCCTCTGCAAAGATTTGAACATCTCAAAATATCTCAAACCTTATGCATCACGAGTGTCTGGCTACTAGAACGTTCGCACGTACGATCTTGAGGGAAGAGATTCGAGTTTTTAAGCAGAAAAGATAAAAAGCGAAATAACAAAAGTAATATTTGTACAAAAACCGGAACATTTGATCACTGTTAACGAAAATCACATAACATTTAAATTAAGATGTTTATTAACATCAACTATTTTGATGATGAACTTTGGCTATTATCTTCTTGAAATCTGGCAAGTGGCTACTTAAGGAAATCTAGTAAAATGTACAATTATAACTTCACGGTGCTTAGAATAATAAATGCCTTTGTTGATTCCAATGACTCAAGCGAATCGATTGCCCTATGATTGAAAATAACTCTCCTTTCAGAGAATTACATAGTTGTCAGGTGAGAGCGTAGGCTTCCGCGGCCGGAGTCATGATTAACTTGGCTATCCGGGAGACGCCGCGTCCAGGGCACAGGTGCCGACGTTTCGGTCGCCATTCTGCGACCTTCTTCAGGGCGTAGTACTGCAGTACTCGAGCCGCCTGTTGCCAGAGTTACATCACAAACCTGTTTTGTTATTTTCAGCACAAAAACAAAATTTCTGTGGTTGCGTAGATATGTGGTGATTCTTGGAACTTGTTTACATATTAAATTCGTTCGGTATATTACTAATAATAATAATCATCTTTTGGGACTTTCGCAAAGCTAATTTTTCTTCTTTAAATTATTTTCACACAATAACATTATATGCTCTTTCTTCCAAAACTCCTTTGTGTGTTTTCCTCGGTTTATTTTCGGTCTTGAAGGAGAGTGAGAGTATTTCACTGCAATTCTTGCTTGCCAATAGTTGATGGAGTTAGGTGTGATGTATTCTTTGTCCAGGGAGGAAATAGATTTTAAACCCTCAATTTCTTGTTTCATTATTCTTCAATCATGAAAGATATTCATTTCACTTCTTAACTCTCAGTTTGTGTGTTTATTTTACGAATCCCTTATTATTGGTAAGTTAATGTTTTATTTCAAAACTGGATCTTTTAGTGGTTAAAACAAAGCCAGTGTGTTCATAGATGATGAAGTAGCTTTCCGTTTCTTGTCTTCTCGTACTTGCCTTCCGTTTCTTGTCTTTAGTATTTGCCTTCCGTTTCTTTTCTTCTCGTACATTAACATACGGTTCAGAGCAAGCTAACTCTTATGTAAGTTGTCTAGTATGCACCCGAACTAAACGAAATTACATTTGCCCACGAGTTGCTGAAATTTGCGAGTTTCCCAGAATGCATTTTAAAAACTAGTGGGAATGCACGCCATACCGAAACTTTTCCTCCTCAATTCAACCATTTCTCATATTTGAAAGAAATTGCATTGCATCATTTAAAGACCTTCAGTTGAATGAAGCTATGCACAAAACATCCAAACCGCACGAAATAAAATAATATTTGAAAAATGGCTTGGGAAATTGACATAGACCTTACAATTTTCAAGCCACAAGGATTCACGCCGCAAAACCAGATGTGTGTGAGATGTATATTTACGCTTAATTCACATTAGTTTTTCAAAATTTAATCAATAGACATTTTCTGTAGTGTACGAACATAAGAACAGTAATATGTGGTTTAGCTTTTCTGTCTCCAAAGATCAGCACAACGCAAATATCGATTGGATACATTGCATAAATCAAAAGGATGATGCTCAGCTGTCTAAAGGGAGCCATTGATTAATTTTTCTGGGTTGGATGCATTCTATATAACGCCTTTCAATTGAAGAATAAATGTTATTGAGAAACAGATCTCTGCATTGGAGGTGCAGAAAAAATTGAATATAACTTTGAACAAGCTGAACTTTGTAAATGTCAAGAGGTTTTAATGAAAATTGGAACTGGTATATCAACTTATAAATACACTTTCTTCTACTCGAACAATAAATTTAAAGAGAAAAAATTCAATCATTTTCCAGAAAATGTTTAAAAGTACCCCCCCCCCAAATCGAACCTCGTAGTGCCTCACTCTATTTTTGACCCGAGCTTCCTCTGAAGCCTACTCCCGACGCGGGTTTAAGGGATTTTTTGAGCAGGAGCGCCCCGTGGCCGTCCCATGATGTGTTATTCTCACTTCCTCTGCCAGTCCGCCGGTCTCAATTAACTATGTCCGAACTGTCCAGTTGGGAGAACGGGAGATTATTATTAGCATTATACAAAACTTCAAATATTATTCTTTGAGTGTAATAGGTTATTTAAATTAAATTTGGAATTATATGCAAGTGTACTGTGTTTAAAAGTTTAAACATGTACTGAGTTATGTGAGGAAACTTTAGATAAAACCCTCATTATCTCAAAAATCTGGCAATGTGGGATAGCCTCTTGTTCTACTGAGCCCTTCAAATGTTACAATGAATGTGTGGACGACGCTTTATTGAGTGTATGAGATATACATTTTATTCACTGGAGTGTATAAGATATTTTATTTTTTACCAATACTTGTTTTCTTTCTTTCTTACTTGTTTGTTTTCCTGTGAACGAAACAAGCCTCAGAAGCATGTTTTGGTTCGCTAGTACGCTTATTTCCTTCAGAGCACTAGTGGGAAGTGACACGGTTTGCGTGCTAGCGTTAAAAATAGGTCTGTTTTACGACTACAATGCGGAAAGATTTAACGAGTAGCCATTTCACTGCTAAAGCGTACAGAAAGGAACGTAAACATGTGACAGTATTCTTGATATTTGTTATGATTGCTTTTTGCCTTTATATTGTTCTCGCAGTGCATAACTTTCATGTGACATTTCTTAATTAATTTCATTTTGCTTGTATTTATCTTGTTTACAGTCCCAATGAATAAATTTGATTAAGCTAATACAATTTGCATTTTATTTACTTCAAATTATCACTGTAATGATGCCATATTTGCATTCTCGAATACTACTTACGTAGTATAAAGAAAGTAGTTTAATGATGCAACAAAATTCGGCGATTTATCGACAGAAAAAAACTCGTTTTGTGGGTTTTCTATACAGAAAAAGTGGATATTCTTAATCCTATGTGTAATAATTTCCACTGACACGTTTAGTCATAATTTAGGTTTTGTTGCTTTATGGAAAAATATCCCTCTGTCAGTCTATCGATCTGTGAACAACGCTAGTGGCAGAACTATTTTAATCTAAAATGGCTGTGGAGTTCGAAACCGGTATAAAACATAAATGTTTTAAGTTTTATTTGCGGTGGTGAGGGGCATTCCAACTTCCTCGTGTATTTAATTCATACCTTAACCCTTCCGTAACTTGTTAGTCCTGCCTGGCAACTGGTGTGAGATGTGTGTGTTATCTCTCTGTGTGAGGAATTGGCTCCATACACCCTGAACAATGTTCAAGCATCGAAATGGAGGCCAAAGGATACTATAGGCAATACGAATGTGTGTGCGTACAGGGCCGAAATAGAACAAGCGATGATCGTTTGTTCTTTTTTTCACTGGGAATTTTCCCAGAAGAACAGTGTGTACTGCGAGATGCCTGTAGTTCTTTTAGGCATCGGCATGTAGCAGCTGATCGAGACAAAACCGAAAAACTAGCCCAGACTTCAGAGAATAGGGAAATAACTAGAAACATAAGCCTGTCATTCTGTACCGCCACTAATTTTAATATATTTTCCCTACTCTTTATTTTAATGAGGAAGTATTTGATAGAAAATACATATTGATCTATTAATTTTGAGCAAGTTATTCTCTTTTTCAGCATTCACACATATTACGCTCGGGTGGTGGAGTTATATTGACTAAAGTGTAATGATCCATAATCCCTCGGAACAGTTTTGGGTTTATAGTGTATAAACTTGGCAGGAAAATATCAAGATTTAGATTTGAGAAGACAAAAGACGGCGACATCGCACATAAATATTTTTATTAAATTAAACAAATGCGTGATAGAAAATGGAAATAGACATTAACACTCAATTATACATAATTTTCGGAACTAGTAGAAGGTGGATACATGAAAATCGAGTTAGAGGTTCAGGAGATTTGGACAGAATTGGAATTGTATTTTTCGTGGTTAGACTAGAATACGAGAGCTATTGTTACTCTTGCAAAGCTTAAGGCAAAAGAGTAATTTTATTAAATATCAAGAAAACGCGTGAAGGCATCAAGATGAGACTTTCGGAAATGATAGGGCAAAATTTATGAAAAATTATGGGAACACTCGCAGTTTCGAGAAGTACCGAGGAAGCGCGTCAAAATTAAAATTAATATTGTATAATTGAAATAAACACGGAACAAATGACTCATCGCGCTGACGTCACAGTTTACGTCACGATGCAAGAGAATAGAAATTAATAGAATTTAATGAACTGAGACTAAAGAAGAAAAGGGAAATAGTATAATAATTAGCGAAGAAACAATAATATAATAGTGGGAAGCGATGATGAAGCATAATAACGCTGACGAGCACGAATTAAAGAAAAGTTTTATAATGTCATTTGTGGCTACGGGCAAGCGATCGGCGGATGTTCGCCAGAAGTAAATAAAAGATCCGGACAACAATGGGCATGAGAAGATGAGTAGAAGCGCTGGGGCTCGGATGTGCAGTGTGTGGTCGGTCGGAGGCGAAGTTTTCGTGTGTCGTGGACGGTAGCTGGAGATGCAATCGCGATATTATTCGCGTAACTAATAGCGTTCGTTCGTCTCGGGAGTTGACGAAATAAGACTAAATAATTTCCGCTAAGCAATTGGTGGAATTTCTCGGCAGTGCAACGCGGTGGAAAGGTGCGATTTCATAAAAACTGGGAGAAGCCGCGCTATGTGCAGAGATAGCCAACCAACGACGGTGATGTACGCCGCGTGTCGCAGCATCAAGTCGGCGAAAGGGAAGTGACAGATAAATGTTTATTTGTTTGTTTGTTTCGTTTGTTTTGAAAAAAAAATCCATGAAGAGCATTTGTCGAAGATCAAGTTCTGTAGTAGCATACGTAATTCAATAATTGATTTCGACAGAATGCGCATTCGGTGTGACTGAGTTGTTTTTTTTTTTTGTATATGTTGTAAATTTATCAGAGTGAATGAGTAGTATTTTTCTTGTTTTGGTGTCATATTTGTTTGCCTATGTTATTGCATTGTTTATCCGCCATGGGGGTGTTTTTGTGTGTGTCGCTAGAGGACAGCAGCCCCGTTTGTGTGCATAATGTTTGGGATTAACAAAAAATAGGAATTACTAAAAAACAAGGAGGTAATAAATGATGATGAACATCTTCAGGTTCGTCAGTAAACCCGCAAAATGTGTTGTGTTTTAAGTAGCTGGATGCCGACCTACGCCTGCGTGCCTAAGTACTTTGTTTCAAGCCCTGTATAGGGCAATCACAGCCTCACGCCCATCAAAGGAAGAAAAAAAAATTAGGAAGTTTTGTAAATTTAGCTAGCGGACGGGCATGAATAAAAGTTGAAACCGGATTAAAAGGAACACGTGAGTTAAAAAACGACGCGCCCAAGTGTATTCGAAAGTTGGTTAAATTGGCAGCCCAAGTCGAGTATAGGAAGAAGAGTAAATAGGAGATAGTAGTGGTAGTAGAAGAGCGAGATCGTTACAGTTGGCGCCACCAGGTGGGCCATTAAAGGAGTGTCATAATATTAAAATATTAGTAGATAAGTAGTAGGATTCGCAATACTTTAAAATAGTATATAACCAATTTGGTTGTGGTTAAATTTTTTATGGTAATTTTTGTAGTTAGCAATTACTCACGTTTTTTAATCATTTTCATTTATCTCTTGGTCAAAAACTACGTTGACTGTGTTGAAACGAATGGAAACGAAAAACAGGTAGTTGTGATAGTGTATACCAGGAATGTCAAGGTCGCGGGAAAGGTAACAAGCTTACTAGAGCTCGTGGGCATTGCGTCCAGAGGACTTGGCGCGGGATTTAAAAGTAGGGTTGTACAAATTTCTCCGAAATGACGGTCGTCACTGGGTACCGGGCCCATGACTGTCTATGAGAGAATTTACTTGACGGTTATTATCACAAACGTAGCTATATTAATTTCCATTTTCTCTTTAAGGCAAATAAATGATCCATTGAAATTAAATAATACATCAGTCCGATTCCAAATTCTCAATTGAGAGTAAAATTTAAAAATTTGTATCAAAATAATCTTGATTTTGTAATCCTGGTTACGTAAGAGTGATATAAACGTATGAACTTCCTACGTTCAGGTTAAAAGGTTTAACAGACAAATATTCTTGTCTGTTAAAAGTGCTGTCCATCCGTAAGAGAGAATTGTTTACTTATAGGTCCTTGTTAATTTATTTCACATTATTGCTAAATACAATAAATAACTGAATGATTAAATAACACGACACAAAACGAAAATAAGGAAACATTCGCCATTCAAACATATTCCTGTCACTTAGCAAACATAAACATCTTATAAGAGAATTTAGTAAGAAAATAAACATCAAATAGTAATAAGTAGTGAAGAATATAAACATAAAACAATCCTCGGTTATGTGTTAGAAAAAATCAGGCAAACATATTTTCGTACAAAGCCTCTGTTCACCGCCTCGCGCCGCTTCAGCTTGCGAATGTTCACCCCTTTCTGGACTTGAAGGGGAAATGAGTTCGGAATCAGGGGAAGTTGCCCGTGCCCGTACGTACGCCGGGCTCCCCAGGCGGGCAAGTAGCTCGTGCGGGTGCAGTTTGGCATGCCTGGTGTATACCCTAAAAATGACTCTTTTCCGAACTTGGTAAACTATAAACAGTTATATTTGGCAAAATAGAGGGTTGAATGAGCTCTGAATCACGCACTTTACGTAGCTGTCTTACTCAGTTAAGCACAAAAGACTTTCATTAGTGTATCTTACAACTCATTGACTGTCTACATCCTACGACTCATTTACTGTCAACATAGTACCGTGACCTGCACACGATAATGTCCCTGGTGAGTCAGCATCGCGCGGCAAATGTCGCGTTCTGCGGGTGCGCCCCCGGTATATTCCTAACCTAAAACCATTCTCTCAGAGCGCGACGGTGTTGAAGCGTATCGCTCTATTATAACCTGTATTTCTGTCGGTCAATATATTCTGTTCGGTGCTTAGTGCTAGTTGAATAGTTAAACGCGCCAAATCTCATGCTCCGCTGTTCGTTATTTCACGGAGTAGTACAACAGCAGGAAAATCTGTGTTAAGTTGGATGAGCATTTTTTTCTAGCAGTATGTTAACACTGAGAGTCAATAACATTGATTTACTTGTCGATCATCAAACACACGCAATCACGATAGATTGTTTCAAAATAATTCTTTTTAGGTATCGCCGGGAATCGCAACCACAAAATTTAATTGATATTTTTCGTACAATATTCAATGTAGCACTGTTAATGAAAGTGTATGTTATCGGTAAATAAATTTAGCTGAGCGCCGTGAATCGCTGTCCTCTGTGAATTGTTTTGTAAAGGAAACCGTTTGACGTGTTAGCGTTTCACGTTTAGGACAATATTATGCTACATTAATTTCAGTTGAGACACCGAGGAGGAAACGGGGAAAAAGAAGAAATAAAAAAGAAGAGTGAGACGAAGATGAAGGAGGAGAGTAGAAAAGAAGAAGAAACAAAACCGTGTTTTGACTTAGATAAATATTGGGTGTTCTTTGTTACATAACAAATTAGTAATCTGCAAATTGTTATTTCACGTTTTTGAAAAATATATTTCAAATAATTTACTTTATAAAGATTGTTTGGAACACATATTTTTATAATATTCGTTTAAACTCGCGGATTTAACAAATTATTTCAAATTAAACAATGTATCTCAAATTCATTTTAAATATTTTTTTCAATTATCTTTCCCAGACTGTTAGACTTCGTCGTGTCATCTCTTCCGAAATAATTCTTTAATGAAATAAAACGTATTAAGAAGTTGCAACAATGTTTTAAGCTGAATGTTAGATTATAATGTGTTGTTTTAGAGAGAATATAGTAATGCAAATATCTTACTCTTCTCGCGAATGAATACTGTGTGCTCTAAATATCTAAAATAATTTTGTCCATTTAAAAAAATCTTTGTAATGAATATCTGTTTTTATTAGGTATTTTATGAAAACTTTCTAATGTTTCATCAAAATAAGTAGAAACTTCCTAAATTATTTGAACTAAAACGCTCCTTAAAGAGGAACAATTGCTTAAGATTTTGAGGCAAAAACCCTGCCTGTGGAATGGATGGAAAATTAATGTAAAGTTTGTTCGCATCTTGTGGAACGTTGAGACTAAGCGTTTTCAGTGAATGAACTATCTAAACGAAAATATCTCCCCTCCGCGAAATCGATCGCTTTCTTCAATTAATGCAATTATGCAAATATTGAGTACTTCCTCAACAAGTCTGCCGGAAACCGGTTCAAGGATCTAAGGAGACCCGGAAATCATAGGACGTCCCATTTTCAGCATGTCTCAACTATTTCAATTCCCCCTCTACCAACAACTGGTTTCTAGAATTATCTCTTACTACGAAAACAGGTGGCTAGAATTGAAGGAGATTCGGGTTTTAGTTGATAGTTGTATTATCCTATCTCCAGAACATACAAACTCGTTTTCATATCATTGTCTGTCATTGGACAAAGGTCATGGTGATAGTAAGTAGTGACCTTAGTTCTCAAAAAGACTGAATGGTATCTTATAATTGTCTTTACAATATTCGAATACAAAATTGTACATTGCTATTGTTATTCAAACTATTATAAATCCACGACTATATTTAGGTTCAAAATTAGTATTTTAAAGTATTAAAAATATTTCTTTGGACAAAAGATACTATAGTTTCAAACACTAATTTTCAAACCGGATTATCAAACTAGCAGATTTTTATGACTGTGTAAATAATTGATTCCTGATTCTGACAGTAGCGAACATCAAATATAACTTCTAGAGAACTCATTAGTTAAGCAACTGTAATAAGGCAATCTTAATAATATAATCTTAATACTTAAAATCTCCAATCGGTTTGCATTAGAAAGGTTTGTGCATCTCCCTGAATTGGTAGGTTCAGTTATTAGAACTTACTTTAAGCGAAAATGTCCTTCATGAATAATGGGTTATTGTAATGATCTGAGTTGCATATATAGAATCGCATAAATTCACTTGTGTTTGCAATATTTACATCGGTAAGTGTAGCTCAGGACATCAAATTATGTCACAGCAGTGCCTCTGACCGGAAGGTCCTAGGATTCGAGTCCTGACAGTGGCGGGAGTCTCGATACTAGCAAGACAGCTAGGTCGAATTCAGCCTCTGTCTGGAGGAGTTTTCTAGCGGTCGGCTGCTCTGATCGATAATTTTCCATGATTTCTCCGATCAACATCTCGGAGCAGTGCCATAGCCAAAGGGCCACGGACCGCGCGCGATCTTTCCTTCCTCTCCTTTGTCCTATCCTCACCAGCACCTTACGTACACCCACATGCACTGCACTACCACACTTGTCGGGGACCGGCCGGGAACCAGGCGGCTGGGGCGGTGCCACGCTAGTGGGAGATACCTGCTTGGGGAAAATCCCCGTAACACAACGCAGGTCGGGGCAGGATCTCGCCATCCGGCAGGGGAAGATCACCGTTATCTCACGCGATGAAAAACATGCATTACAATTACGGAACTAATGATCTCAACAGCTGTCGCTCTCGAAATTACTAATCAACCAATCAATCCAATATTTACGCTCTGACATATAGCGACGTCACTGTTAGTTGCATTAGTCAGAGTTATATCATAATGTGACACGCAAAAGAAGATTTCCAAGTTGGTAAGAGTCTAGAATATAATGTAATTGAAAAATTGATTAATAAAATCTTCTATTGATCATCATATGTCTTATTCTTTGATTTCTGTTAGAAACACCAAACAAAATCTTGTAAATAATTAACTTGCATCAACTGCATTTAGTGACCTAATCTGTCATTGGTTATAGTCCTTCCAAATAATTTGTTTTCTCGTAGTGAAATAGAGTAATTATTATTATATATTTTTCATATATTCTG
>BLKR01009380.1:0-85000 GCA_011170035.1 Teleogryllus occipitalis
CGTCCCTCCCATCCACATCCACCCAGTCCTACCAGTCCCTCCCCATCCACATCCATCCAGTCTCACGTCTCTCCCCAGTCCCCCGTCCCTCCCCATCCCCCCAATCCACCAGTCCCTCCCTGCTTCTTCCCCCTCCTACACGCAAGCCTTTGCTCGCCCGCGCACTCGCCCGCCCCTCTCCGCCCCGCTCCACCCCTCCTATCGTTCTGCTCCGTCCCTCACCAGCTCTATGAACCCCGCCTCACCTGTCTTGCCCCATCCACACACACCCCGTCGTACCCGTCCCTCCCCGCTCCTCCCCACCCCCTCGCCCAGCTCCCCGCCCGCGCACGCGCACGCAAGCCGCCGAGAAGCAGGCCCAGGCCTCGCCGCAGGAGGCAGCAAAAAGCGAGATGCTCCGGTGCAGCCGCGCTCCCAGCACCCAAACGCCGCCATCTTCATTGGCAAACGAAACCACGCACACAAAGAGAAATCTGATTACTACATAAATATTCACCTTACACAGTCACTTTGGTTTGAGGGTAAGACATGTTTTATCAAATGTAAATGTATATAACATAATTGTTTTATTTATTTTGACGAAACATTTCTTTATATCCAAGCTGAATGCTGAGATACTTTCAAGCACTTAATTCTAGAATCAATCGATCACTTTTAAATCAATAAATTCTAGTTTTAAAGTATGATTATGATACGGATTTCTGAATGATTCCCAGAAAGTATAAAAAATAGTAGACAGTACATACAAAAAATTTATTTTTCAGAATTTTTAGTCATAATGCATAACATAGTTCTTGTACGTAATATAAAAACATAAACCACATAACGCTCATATTTCAAGTACCGCAAATTATAAATCTATAAAATAGGCTTCATGATTAAATATCAACGTTTCTTAGCAAACTTAGCTTAGCTTTCCTTAGCTTCTTAAAAAAATGCAAATCACTCACTGTATGCAATCCAACCAATTAATTCTATATTATCGGTTATGCCATCCTCATCAATATTAGTTAATATGAGCATGAGTTGAAATAACGCCGATATTATATGTTATTCACTTGAAATTATATTCCGTTTTTGAATCCAGTCAATAGAATATTGTGTTTCCAGATTTTTGGCGTTTTCCTCAAATCCTCGAGGATGGCAGTTGCCTCCGCCGCCGCCTGCGCGCCTTTGTGGAGGCAGCGCGTCCCAGCGGCGCTTCGTGCGTTGCGTGCACACGCGCGCTGCACTCCCCTCCCCCCTCCCCTCCTCCCCCCTCCCCTCCTCCCCCCTCCCCCTCCGCGCCCGCTGCGCCGCGACCCCCGCGCACGGCGCACCCACGAACACCGACTGCGCGCGCAACGCCCCGCGCGGCCCAAGCAACTCTGCGATCGCACACTATCAGCCACACGTGAATTGACGAGTAACGTACATGACACTCTAGGTCGAATTCAGTCGCTCTAGAGGAGAATTCTAGCGGCTGGCTGCTCTGATCGGTAGTTTTCCGTGGTTTCTCCGATCAACACCAGGCGAATGCCGGAGCAGTACCCTACCAAACGAGCCACGGACAGCGCGCTGTCTTTCCTTCCCGTTCCTTGTCCTATCCTCTCCCCTTACACACACACTTACACTAACATGCACTACACTACCACATATTCCGGGAGACCGGTCGGGAGTTTAGAGCTTGTCCCGGCTGGGGCGGTGCACCGCTGGTGGGAGAGTCCTGGTTAGGGTAAAGCCCGCTAACCGACGGTAGGTCGGCGCCGGATCTCGCCATCCAGGGGGGAAGATCACCGCCATCTCCCGAGAAAAAACATGCACTACACTAACGGGACTAATGACCAAAGCAGTTGACGCGCCCGGAAACACGAAAAAATCAATCAATCAATACACGACACTAAAATCAATACCTCTCGTTTTCTTTTACTTTTCAAGATACGAGTGTCCTGCTACGGTGAAAGACGTTAGAATGCGTTTAATGAGAAGCATATTTGGCAAATAAACTGTTTTATTCCAATCGAAAGCTTTACATTGTGAAGCATTTATTATCTTTTTTCTCCAAACGCTTGCGTTTTTGAATATTTGCACAAGTTTCACTTGAGGGAAGTTTTATGTTTCCTTCTTTAATTTTATTTTGTTTCATTCTATTGTTTAAGTATCTTCATTAGATTTTTACGTTTTGTTTGTTTTAATTATCGCCCACGAAAAAGGTAAACCCAACCGGTTATATTTTTAATTCTTTCATTGATTTGTTCACTTTTCTATTTTAAGTTTTAAACCTAAATAAGACTTTCTTATGTAGTAGGTACCGTGCGCAATACGGGCTCAATAGCCGCGTCCACGCAACGGATGAGGAGTCAGGTAGATTGTACGCTGTGTGCACCCAAAGGAAGAAGTCTCATCCGGGAGGAACACGTCTGCAAGCAAGAAACGCCCAAAAAAACACGAGTAGGCCTACATACATTAACATATTGTGTATGCAGTCATATAAGAATGTACACATTTTTTTGTTGATTTTCCAACATGTCTCTATAAAAGGGATAAGTCTTCTATTCTAAATCTTAATGTCTTGGATGTTAAATAATTATATGGCTAGTTGTGAAGAAGTTTTTGTGTTTCTGGTTGTAAAAGTGATAGGTAAACAATAATGATAATGATATTAGTAGTAGTATTGTTGTTGTTATTATTATTAATAATAATAATAATAATAATAATAATAATAATAATAATAATAATAATAATAATAATAATAATAATAGGGTATGATGTGTATAAAGCCGTCTTTGCACTTTTTGTTTATATTGGACTTTAACTTTCTTGAGACAATATATTTCGCATTTCATGAAAACAACAGGGCTTTATTGATGTAGTAAAGTAAATTTTTAAAAACTTATTTCTTATGTATGCATTACACTGTTTCATAAAAAATACCAAAGACGTGCACTAACTACGTTTATTTCTCATCCTCACGATTTCGTATAAAGAGGAAAAACCATGAATTCGTTCCTTCCTCGCAAAATGGTGTTTGAAACGGGGCGGGTCGTGTGAGACGCAAACGCTGTTCTTCCTCGCTTCCCTTCGCGTCGCGTCGCGCTCTGGTGCGCGAGCGCGGCTCCCGACCTGCGCGTGGCCCTGGCGTGCGCGCACGCGTGCGGCTGCGTGCGGCTGCGTGCGGTTGCTTGCGGTTGCGTGCGTCCGGAGCCTCGGGGAAGCGCCGTCAATGAATGGTCCGATCAAGGACACGGCTCCCGTCTCGCCGAGCCAGCCTTCCCCCCGCCCCCGCGAGGACGCCAGCGGAATGCGAGGTTTTGGAATGAGAGTGTGCAAATTACAGCGCCCGGAACGAAGACTCTGGGACTCGGCGTCCGTTTCGAAAAATGAGGTCCTTGCCGAAATTTAACGCCAAAACAACAGAAAAATTGTAAATACTTTGATTGGTTTTCCATTGTATAAGCGCTGGATGTGCAATAGAACAAAAAAACTGGGCTCCTTAAATAAGGGCCAGCAATTGTATTGAACTGTTATTTAAGAAAAAGTTCGTCACTAAAAAGTCGTCACGTGTAAAAAATAAATTGATTATGTTTTTCTGTGAAACGTCTTTAGAGACATTTGTAAAGTTTGTCTATTAAAACAATACGATGTATGAACTTGGATGTATTAAGTTTTGAGAAAAATTTCCAAAAATTTCTGTTATACGTGCCCTTATAGGAATCGTTGTTGTTATACGTACCGGGTGCAACATTAATTACCATTTCTACATGAATTCGTCTTTGCCACATAGCAAACAAATTCTGATGCAATTACATCATTCACCCTTATCTGGTATCGTCGTGTGAGATATGGCACAATTAGATATTTTGTTTAAACCAGACGATTTTGCGCTATTTCCCGCATGTTGCCACCTAATCTAAACTCTTCGCATTTATGCTAACAATTTAGAACTCGTGAGAGGAAGTTTATTTGTCCTCATAGAGTGAAGTTCAGGTCACTGGAGACCCGAAAATACCTTTAACGTAACATAATAATAAATCAGGTACAGACTTACTTCTGTTTTACAAGTAAATTTTCAACTTCAGGACACCACAATTCATTAAAACATTTAGGTATCTCTAAAACGTGTAATGTAATGTACAGTTAAAGTTTGTGTTATTATTTAAAGAAACAAATTGTAAAATAATTTTACGTATACACATTTATTTGAGATGAGGTCTTTAAAAAAAGGGAATATAATTTACATTCATGCAGATTTATAGGAAATCAAACGAAAGTTTCTTTAGAAACCCAAAATGCATTTAATTCAATGTGTTTTAGGCACCATCTTTGAGAACTAGTTCCTTGTTTTAATTCGACAATCTGACATTTTGCCTGACTAGAAAATTGTTTGTTGTGCAGTCATGCTCGAACGCGTTGCTCTGTTTTCTTCAAATTTTTCTTGAAGAAGTTGAAAAGAATGTATATTTTTTGGAATTATATTTTTAAATTCAGTTTCAAAATGTTAGCCTTTTTAGTGGTTCCGTTTAATGTAATAGCTTTTTATTACCTTGCCTCGGTCAAATCGTTTTATTGGCTAAACTTAATGACTGGGATAAAGGGCAGATCTTAGATTTTTAATGCCAGGTCTTCTATTCACGGACCTTCTAGGCATACGCAAGGCAAAACGCATACTTGTATTCTTACTCCGTAAACTGAATATTATGTCATTACTCCACTTATTCCTTTCATCGTAAAACTGTAGTAAGTTCATTATTCCTACTGTCGTCATCAGTTTCACCTGACGCATATTATGTCATGACTCTACAGCCATTGAACAGTCCAGAATACTACTACATTAATTTAGGTTGTCCTTTACACTAAGTGCTTGGATGCGGATGCTATGTAACCACCATGCAAATCGTAAATGGTAGATTTCCGGCGTTCCACAGGGGTCGACTCACATCCGCACCATTCGCTCATAGTTTCATAGCAGTACTTAAGGAGAGTGGAGATGTTTTTACTAGAAGGACGATAAATGCGTAATAAATGGGTTACGATTAGAATGCGGATAAAGTCATTTCCCTTAAATCCTGTTATGGACGTGTAGACCATTTTTAGGGGTGAACAAATAGAATTTGGACATTGTTTAAGTGTTGATTCAGTCATTTGAATGAGACTAACAGCCTCCTGGATGTTCGTTAAGGACATTGGTACTCTAGATTTTCAGATTTTTCTATCTAATTAGTGAAATACTTAACTCTAGTCGAAATGTTATTTCCATATTATATGTGATATATTGTTTCCAATTTTCAAAATAAATACCTACATTATTCTCACCGTTTCCACAGGAAGAGGTTGCAGAAGGTATTGACGTAATAACAGTTTTAATTATCATCTTTGAAAGATAATCATTAAATATTAACTTCTAATAATGTTAAAATTTGCAACTACATATAATGAAAAAGGCGTCTTCCTTCCTTTGGTTTACATGTAATGTCACTGAGAAAGTCCATTTTTCGGCAAGGTCAAAATGAGAACGTGGTCATTTTCTCGAAACAATTGCGCTTGAGCGACGAGAATAGTTTCCCATCACGCGATTCGATTTGAAAAGAGAGCATTTGGCTACCTTTTGTTTGAGAGCTGCAATAGAACCCACTAGCCGACGGTAGGTCGGCGCCGGATATCGCCATCCAGCGGGGAAAGATCACCGCCATCTCCCGAGAAAAAACATGCACTGCACTAACGGGACTAATGACCAAAGCAGTTGACGCGCCCGGAAACACGAAAAAATCAATCAATCAATACATGACACTAAAATCAATACCTCTCGTTTTCTTTTAGTTTTCAAGATATGTGTTCTGCTATGGTGAAAGACGTTAGAAAGCGTTTAATGAGAAGCATATTTGGCAAGTCAACTGTTTTATTCCAATCGAAAGCTTTACATTGTGAAGCATTTATTATCTTGTTTCTCCAAACACTTGCGTTCTTGAATATTTGCACAAGTTTTACTTGAGAGAAGTTTTAGGTTTCCTTCTTTAATTTTATTTTGTTTCATTCTATTATTTAAGTATCTTCATTAGATTTTTACGTTTTGTTTGTTTTAATTATCACGCGAGCGTTTGGCTACATTTTCTTTGAGAGCTGCAATAGAAGGAAATACCCTTGGAAGTCGCTGCTCGCGGCCGCGAACCTTCTCCAATGCAAACGCGCGCGGCGTCGGAGAGGCCCCCTCGTCGGCCGCTGGAGCGGATCAGCTGACGCTGACGTCACGCGCCGGGAGAGGGTTCTCGCTGCGCCGCGCGTTGTAATCTCCGGCCAGGTGCTCCCAGCGCGCGCCCTGCGCCTGCGCCTGCGCGGCGCGGCAATGACCTGCTTGTGATGTCGAGCGCGGCTCCTCCAGCGCGGGTTGTGAAGGCGCTTCCATCGCCATCGCTAATGGCATCTCCGCTCCACTATCTTCACCGCCGTCATCGCCTCTGACATTTCCATAACCACCGGCCCCCACCGCTGCCACCGCCAGCATCTGCGCCGCCGTTTTACTCTCGCCGTCGCCACCTCCCTCTGTCGCGCCGCCTCCGGAGTTCCAGCCGCTACCACTACCTTTGTGGCGCCGTTCACACCACTGCCACCGTAGCTATTGCCGCTGGAACTCCCACACTAACGCAACTGCTGCTGTCTGCCATTGCCACTGCCACTTCCACTGCCACTGCCACTGCCACTGCCTGCCCTCCTGATTCCGGCATTTTGGTAAATCTGATCTTATAAAGATTTTTGAGGTGTGTTATTGAAAAACATTCCAGTGAGATCGCTTTTATATTCCCTTACCACTTGTGATCAAAAATACAATTAAAATAGAAATATAAGAGTCATTCATATTCCCCGATCATGCATGAATACTAAGTTCTTCGTATTTTAAAATGCAGTTAGTGCCCTTAAATGCACTTAGCGTAAATTCACAGGACGGATTTCATAGAATGAGAACTGTAGAAGGTAAAAATATCGTCGATGTAAGAGGCACAAATTCGCTAATTCTTCACACTTATTCAGTTAGTTTCCAAAAATACAATTACAGCCAGCTCTCATGGTAGGGCCTAGTATTTGCTCATACAAAGGACCACCGAATCATTCGAAATATGTATAAAACGTAAACGTGTATATATATATATATATATATATATATATATATATATATATATATATATATATATATATATATATATATATTTCGCCCAGATCGTTATATATTTTTCATTAAATCTGAAATGGGGCTGAGCTCTGCTTAATATAAAAACGTTCTTCTACGTAGTGTTAAATCGGCGCAATTTTCGATGATCCAGTAGAGATTTATTCCACAGAGGTTCCCGGATGTATATCCGCTGGCGGCCGCGGCGGCTGCTTTGAATATCCACACGGGTCAACAGGCGCCCATTCTTCTTCCCGCTCTCGTTCGCCGTGGAGTTCCGCGTGCTTGTTAACATTCCCGTGCGGTGGGGCGCGGGGCGGGGGGCGGGGCGGGCGATCGTCCGTCGCCCGCGGGCGGCGAGACCCGGGGCGCTTCCGCTCGGAAGCCGCCGCCGCAGACCGAAAGAGCGCGCGCGCGTCGCGGTCGAATGGAAAGCCATTAGGCGGGCGACGCCCCCCGCGCGCCGCCGCAAAAACGCCCCCATCCGGCCCAGGCGCCCGATCGCCCGCCGCCCGCCCCGCCCCTCCCCGCTTCACCCTCCCCGCCCCGCCCCTGCCCCTGCCAACGCCCCTTCTGCACGCGGGAGCTCGAGCTCGGGACAGGCGAAAAGCCAGCATTTGTTTTAAAAAAATATTGCATAATTATGAGCTAATTAAAATCTCGTTTCAACCGCCAATCAAAAATCAGAATATATCAATTTTCAATTTGCTGGAAAAATGTTTTTCAATTAGCTCATAACGATTATTAATCATTGATTAGTTACTATACTATTACTACTTGTCTGTTAGGAGCCATATAATTATGGTTTCGTAATTGCATTTTCTCACTATTGTGTTTATGTGCGAAAATGTCTACAAAATGTGATGAGAAGGTATGCTAATAATGAGATAATATATCTTTCACAAACTCATTACAGAAGTAATGTCACATGTCCTTACCAAACTGTGAAAGCATCTTTCCCTAATCTTTCATCAACATAAAGAAATCAAATTTTCCTTATTTTATGCACCCTAATAATTTGCCTATGTAACTAAAAATGAAAATCGCAGAATGTTAGTGAATATTCACTTGCACCAGCAATCGAAATGAAAAGTTTTCAACCATTGTATGTGTTGAAAAAAAAGAAAAAGAAAAGTAATGAACAGGAAAAATAAATACAAGTGGGGGTTGCACTCGTCCTTAATGGCGACAGTCTACTTTTGGGATCTCTTCGAAAGGAATGCCTCTCTCGAACACAAACTGAAACTATTTAATTATTTCTTCCTTTTTCTACTTCATAATCATTGACAATTCTCCTAACATAACCTCTCCCTTTACCGCGTCCGATAAAACTCTCAAACCTATTGCACCAACATCTCCCTGCGAACTGTTTGGGCAGCCGCAGCTTCCTTTCGGGTCTTGTTGCCTCCCCTTCGACTGCCCGGCCAGCCCCGCCCTTCTTCGCCGCCTCGCCCTGATTTATCTTCGGTAAATAGTCGCGATTCTCAGGGAATTGCTCCGGTTTTTGCGGCTGGACAAACACTCGCGGCCCGAGGCCAGACGCGCACCGCAACACGCGTCGCGGGCGAGGAAGAAGCGGCAGCTTCCTCGGTCGGAAAAAAGCGCCCGAGTGCGACACTTTAGCAGAGCTTACTACAGGCGATTAGACAGCTCTCGCCCGGAGAGAACAAGAAATAGGTGCCGCTGCGAAAACCCTAGCATTTGAGCGCATGAGAAACAGAGCTTTGGATTACACGTTTTGCGCCGTTCTTCTTTTTCAAATCCCCTTAAACGATGAGGTAACAAAGAAGAATCGGTGTTCATGAACGAGCTGCGATGCAAAGCAATAGTCGCGTCGTTCCTATCATACCAATCCCACGGACATTCCAACGAGTATGCAGAAGATAATGGAAGGTTACACAGTAATTATCACGGTATTCATGGCAACGAAGGATGCAGCGGCTTCTTATTCAGCATGAAACTGTAGCAATGGTGTAGACATTGGCCACACCAACTCCAACCCGCTATTAGAGTAGCTGTTGGATTAAGTAACGACGAGGTCTGGGAGAAACAGGAGACGTGCGTGCGGCGAAGCAGTATCCCTGGCGAGGCGGAGCGCAGTGGGGGAGGGCGCGCTCTCCTGTGAAGCAGCCAAGAGCAAAGCCCCCTGCAACGACTTGGCGCTCGAGGTGCTGCTGGGAATACATTCTAATATTCAATTTTAAACATATTTGAACGTTTGTTTTTGTACAAATAATATGCAACGGGCGTATTTCCTTGAGTTATTTATCTTATTGATGGGACCGATTAAAACATTAATACAAAACCGGCCACAAATAAATGCTGTAAAGAAAAATTCTGCCAAGATTTATTAAATATACACGTGTTCAAAGAAAAAAATTATAATTTTTTACATAAAATAGAATATTACTTTCGTTAACTAAGTATTTTGATAACCATGATATACTTTCAACAAAATATTAAGTAAATAATAATCAAACTTGATATATTAAACCACAAAAACCCATCATTTCTGAGACCAATTTCTTACGTATAATTCACTTTTTCATTTCATTCAAATGGCAGTAAAGAGTGATAGCCTTAAATGATCGCATACTTACAGATACAAGCACAATTTCATCCTAGATAGCATGAACAAAGTCACATTTACAAGAGAGATGGTTATGAAGATAGCGCTAATGGTGATGTTCTCCTGGAGCAGCTGCTTCTAGTTCAATCGTTTTCCCCATCGTGAAAAAGTCACGTAGAGCGTCAACGTGATATCCGTTCATTTGTGTGGATCACCTTAATTAAAGGGTTTAAGTTCACGTCAGCGGGCGATGAAACATGACTAAGCAGCGCCGAAAACGCGCGGATTCTTCTAAGACAGGAATAGTGGGAAACGCAGGCTTCAGTGTGCTGCCGGACGCCAGACCCTGTCATTATGAAGTTTGCTCTCTCTTTTTTCCAAAATAACAGAACATTTCCGTTTAAACTCGTTATTCAGTGGAGTTCACATCCTACTATCCAGCTAGGAGTTTGGTACGGAAATAATCAAAAACAGGCGTGTAAATTGTACGGACAATGCTAAAGAAAATTTGAGGTACGCTAGCATTTATAACAAAGTTATAATTAGCTAAAGAAGCAAGGTATTTAAAATACTAAAGCAGTCATGTTCTATAGATAAATATGTTCACTATTCAAATGGGAATTGCTGTTTCCTCTTTTCCTCATAATACTTACAGTATTCCCAGAAGGACCTTGAATGATAAACTTTATACTGTTAGAATTACTAAATCACAGGTGGGATTATGTGAGAACGTTCAGTAGCCAAAGGTTTGCACTAAACGTTACCAATCTTTAGCATGGAATAGCTAAAGATATATTTTTTATTGTAAGGAAACTTCTTCGCCTTGCAGATTATTGTCTTCCGCCGCGAGAATGAAAGGTACGAAGTCGAAAGATAGTTGAAATATAAATTGTGAGCATATTCCACCTCATCTCCGTTATTTTCTTATTTTCCACTCAAAATAAACGAACTTTTCCCTGCAGAAATAACGTCCCACATCATCAAGCTGACACTGTCCTAGCAAGGAAACTCTTTCGTGGCGTGTTCTTTACAGTACCAGGATTGCCTAGTCGTCTCCAAATCCGCAACAACAACAAAAAAATTCTTTTGAGTTTCATCCACCGTCCGTTGCAGCCAGCACCAGCACTAATGCCTTCGCCGTGACCGCCGCCGCCGCCGCCGCCGCCTTCGTCGTCGCTGATCCGCAGCGCGACCGCAGTCGCGCGAACCTGTTCGCGGCGGCGGCGGCGGCGGCGGCGGCGGCGGCGGCGGCGGCGGCGGCGGCGGCGATGGCGTCGGAGATGGCGAGCCGCAGCCACCCGCGCCGCAACGCCCGCGCTCGGCGCCAGGTCAACGCTCCCGTTCGAGAGCGCTCTCCAAAGGCCCCGCCGCGCCGCGCCACACCGCGCCGCGCCGGCGGACGCCTTCGACAGGCAGCGCCTCCCTGCGGACCCTCGCAACGCGCTACGGGCTCCTTGCAATCGAAATTAATCAAAGTTATTTAAGCCAAAAAACAGGATTAGTTCGAAGTTTTTTTTATCATTTGCTCGCCATGAATTTGTTGGATTGATTGATTTTTTCGTGTTTCCAGGCGCGTCAACAGATTTGGTCATTAGTCTCGTAAGTGTAGTGCATGTTTTTTTCTCGGGGGATGGCGGTGATCTTTCCCCGCTGGATGGCGAGATCCGGCGCCGACCTACCGTCGTTTAGCGGGCTTTCCCCTAACCAGGGCTCTCCCACCAGCGGGGCACCGCCCCAGCCGGGACAACGTCTAAGTTCCCGACCGATCTCCCGGGATATGTGGTAGTGTAGTGCATGTTAGTGTGTGTGTGTAAGGGGAGAGGATAGGACAATGAAGAGGAAGGACAGATCGCGCGCGGTCCGTGGCCCGTTTGGTAGGGTTGTGCTCCGGCATTCGCCTGGTGTTGATCGGAGAAACCACGGAAAACTACCGATCAGAGCAGCCGGCCGCTAGAATTCTCCTCCCGACAGCGACTGAATTCGACGTAGCTGAAAAGCTAGTGTCGAAAATCCTGCCGCCATCAGAACTTGAACCTAGGACCTCCAGTCAGAGGAGCTGCAGTGGCATCAATTAATGCACTGTGATATCTCTCCCGGTATGAATTCGTTACTACAGGGCACGACCATCGACAACCTTTACATCACGGCAGTTTTCAGTTAACGTTTTCTTTGAAAATTCAGTCAGAAAGTAGGATTAATTTCAAGTTTTTGAGGCATTGCCTCCTGTTTTTATGAAACTTTGGGAGTAAATCTTTGTATGATGAAACTAACCTAACCATAGTTACAGTGAATTCTCCCCTGGGGAGTCTGACGGAAGTGAGCAGCCGACTAGAGTAAGAAATCATTTGAACTCGACCAACCTAAGTTGCAGATCATCAATAAGAGGTGGATTTTAATGAAATGTCATTTTCTTCTTTTCACTATAGAACAATGCCGTGTAGTATAGATATTGATTTTATGTCACGTCAGAAGAAAACAAGCCATTTTTGTTTGTCATTTTTTTGTATAGTTCGTCGATTTCCACTAATAAGTAATTGTTTACCATTTTACGTCATTTTTAATGCATTTTCGCTGATTTAATCGATTTTAATATCATTTTAATGGTACTAGCGTTAAACAATATTCACGAGATTCAACAAATGCTCACCACAGAATTCCTTATCAGCTTTTTCGATTTCTTCACTCGTGTATCGTAATGTCTGCCGTCCTGAGTACTATGTAACCTACGGTTTCCGTGACGCCTATGGCCATCGTCACTTCTGCAGATTTCGCGATAAATAAAGGCAAAGATTTTTCTGTAATGAACAGTCCATACCAAACGTTGGCGAACTGAGCTTACTTGAACAAACGGAAGAAGTCTATTACATCAGTAACATATCCAACTGCTGTAGTTGCTAATAAGTGGTTTTAGTTGGAAGATCTTTACGTTTTCTAGGTGAGATTTTGCGTTTATATGGGCTTCCATTGTAGCTTCATATCAAGATTCAGTTCTAAATATTTGATTTTTTGATGGGGCGGAGTCAGAGAAATTAATGAGTTACTGATTTGGAGGGATAGAGGATTTGTCTGAGGGTAAAGATATTTGATTTTGAGGCCTTGAGCCTTTTCCATTTTATGGACCATTCATCTACTTTGAGTAGATTCCTTTGTATCTAGTTCCTTATTATGTTTCTTCAACAACTGGACACATATATGCTGCTATCGTCAGCGAATTGGCCGATGTTGGTGTTGGATGCTAGGATTTCAGCTCTGTATAAGTTAAAGAGTGTAGAAGATAATGGAAATCCTTGGGGAGGCCTGCTGGTATATTTCTAGGGTTTGATGTGAAATTGTCAATAGGAACTGCGAAACTTCTGTTTCATTGGAAACTGGTTTTTGTATTTTATATATAATACTTTTATAATATTTTATATATACTTTTATATATAATTGTTAGAGTATATATATACTCAATACAATAACCAGTTTGAAGAATATTTATTCTTCCCTTCGAATTCAATTTAGAGACGAAATTCTGTATCAGAATTTTTTTAATGACTTCGTGAATATTATTCCATATTCGGAATGGTCAAAGTTTTAATACAAAAAAAATCGATTTTTGTGATACGGGCAAACCATTATTTGATGACAAAGATGACGATTTGTCAAGCTATTTCTTTAAAATATGCCTCATTCATGGACAAAATATCGATAGATTGTAATGGCTAGTAATAAATGTAATAAATTCGAATATTTAAATTATATAAAAATATCATTAATTTATTCGAATAGTTCTCTCAAACTTCTCTCAATATTCGTGTAATGTAGTTAGTGAATGAATGAATGAATGAATGAATGAAAAACCATTGTTTTTTTAATTATCTTAGGCAAATGTTCTAAGAATCGTTGTAGGGGGACAAGTCATTCCTAAAAAAATGTAAACTTTTTACAGCTCAAGCATTGTGAAATAAAATAAATCAGAATTAATTCAAAGAAAAATAGTAAACATTATCTACAATGTGTCTAGTTTTCATTCCAAAGAAATAAAGAAATTGCTGCTCCATTTTACTCCGATTATATTGAAGAAGCTAATAAATAAAAATCTAGTTGCTGATATAACTCGCATGTTCTTCTGTCTCACTGCAATCCTAATAAGATTATTAGTAATAATAATAACAATAATAATCAGAATCAATAATAATAATAAATAACAATCAGTCTAAGGATTGTGAAATGTATAAAAAGGAAATGTTACCTTTATGGACAATTAAATTGTCTATTATCTGAGTTCAGTAAATAATATAAAAGCATTCATCACAGTTAGGTTTTTGTATTTCACGTGAAAAAATTAAAGAATACGCATTTCTCCAAATGCATCGAAAACTTCGAATAAACAGGGAGTCATGTCAGGAGAAAAAACACGCTATTGCCCTGTCCTTAATTAGAGGAACAAAATTTCTTATGTCTTTTGGCTGATAAACGCGTCATTACTGTACAAAAGTTTCTTGTCCATTGCTCTTCTTCCATTACACCCAAAAGCTGGTTTAAACAGAATCGAAGCACCGATAAAATCAATTGTAAGTATAGCTCGATGAAAAAGTCCTTTTGTTGTGCAAAGGACAAAAAGTCAAATCTGAGAATTGTTGGAATTGGGATGAATTTTACGACAGCTCTCTGTCACGCGCAGCTCTTAGCCCGCCAACCGGCCGTCGGAATAGCAGTGCGCTCGCTGTTTGCAAATATCGCAAATAACGTCCTAAGTTTACTAGAGTGCTTCAAGTTTTGTAAATTCAACCAACGTTATAGTAACGCACAGACTGAAACGAAATTGGAAATTCATAATAAAAAAGCACTATTTACATGATTCCGAGGCCAAAATGGCAAAGAGATTCCTATTGATATTATTATGAAGAAAACGCATGTGTGTATTTTTTCACTTGGACCGTCTTTTCCTGGATTATCTAGTTACTCTCCGACATTATCGTCTTTGTTCCTCTCGTCTTCTGCGCGTTACGCCCCTCCGAAGAGTGTGACTCCCGAACGACGAACCGGGAGCGGTAGCTCAGTGCATCAACTGATGTCTCTGCAGCGCCTCTAACCGGGAGGTCCTAGGTTACACTCCCCACGGCGGCAGGATTTTCGACACTAGCTTTTCAGCTATGTGAAATTCAGTCGCTTTCTGGAGGAGAATTCTAGCGGCCGGCTGCTCTGATCGGTAGTTTTCCGTGGTTTCTCCGATGAACACCAGGAGAATGCCGGAGCAGTACCCTAACAAACGAACAGCGCGCGATCTTTCCTTCCTCTTCCTTGTCCTATCCTCTCCCCTTACACACACACTTACACTAACATGCACTACACTACCACATATTCCGGGTGACCGGTCGGGAAGTTAGAGCTTGTCCTGACAGGGGCGGTGCCCCGCTGGAGGGAGAGTCCTGGTTGGGGAAACCCCACTAGCCGACGGTAGGTCGGCGCCGGTCCCTCGCCATCCAGCGGGGGAAGATCACCGCCATCTCCTGAGAAAAAAACATGCACTGCACTAACGGGAATAATGACCAAAGTAGTCGACGCGCCCGGAAACACGAAAAATCAACCAATCAATCAATCGAATGACGAATTATTTATTAATATGAACCGCAACAAGAATGTAATACAAACGTTCAAACGGTGTTTTGTGGAGGAATATCTGATTCACTTTCCGTTCACAAGTCGCCTCCCTTGCTTGCCTCATCCGCGGTGGGCGCGTCCGCTGCGCGCGCGGGGTGTGGATGCGGGCGCCGGCGCCGGCGCGCGGGCGAGTGGCTTCTCGCGCCGAAGGCCACTCCCGAATTCAGCCGGCGTCGCCCCCGGCCGCGGCGAGATGCGCCGTGACGCGACTGATGAAGAAGAACGCTTCGGGCGGCGCGGCGCTTTCATGTTCGCCTCCGTGTTTTTTGTGACGGACACTTCGAGGGAGTCTTCATCGATTCCCAAGTCCCAGGCGCGCTTTTCGCCTCGTCCGCGCGCAACGTGCCGAGGCCAATCAGCGAACTGCCCAAGTTCAGTTCGAACTTCGATGGACATCCGAGGAAATGAACTCGAGTAACTTGTCTGAAGCTGCCCAAATCACAAAGGGGAGTTCATCATCAGTTGGGCTAAACTCTAAGATGACTCATTAAAAGAATCTACATAAAGAGTTGGTTGATCGATTGATTTTTTCGTGTTTCCGGGCGCGTCAATTACTGTGGTCAATAGTCCCGTTAGTATAGTGCATTTTTTCGGGAGATGGTGGTGATCTTCCCCCGCTGGATGGCGAGATCCGGCGCCGACCTACCGTCGGCTAGTGGGGTTTTCCCCTAACCAGGAGTCTCCCACCAGCGGGGCACCGCCCCAGCCGGGTGAAGCTCTAAACTCCCGACCGGTCTCCCGGAATATGTGGTAGTGTAATGCATGTTAGTGTGTGTGTAAAGGGAGAGGATAGGACAAGGAAGAGGAAGGACAGATTGCGCGCGGTCCGTGGCCCGTTTGGTAGGGTACTTCTCCGGCATTCCCCTGGTGTTGATCGGAGAAACCACGGAAAACTACCGATGAGAGCAGCCGGTCGCTAGAATTCTCCTCCAGACAGCGAGTGAATCCGACCTAGCTGAAAAGCTAGTGTCGAAAATCCTGCCGCCGTCAGGACTCGAACCTAGGACCTCCCGGTCAGAGGCACTGCACATAAAGAGTGTAAGTAACAATTAAATCCCTTTTCTATGAGTCAGTTGCTTCCCTAAAATAAGCGAAGTCACAGAACACTCAAATGCGTGTAAAGATAAGCGTAAGTCGTGCGTAATGCGTTATCCGGAGCGTTTGGCCGCCGCGTTGCGTGTCAGTGGGACGTTCCGCGCGTCGCAGCTGAGCAGCGCACCGCGCAAGGCCGTGCGACCGCAGCGCGGTGCCGCCGCCCACGTGTTGCGCGGAGAGCTCCTCGGCGCCCAATGAAGAGGTTCGCCGTGTGGGAAGCGAAAACTAACAATAATTAGAATGACGGATCTCGTTCTGCTCTTTCCTTATTGCTCCAGTTATTGACGACGTTATGTCTTTTTTCTGACAGCCTCCATCACCTCTCTTTTCATCTCTGCCTTCGCTTTCCTTACGTCTCTTCTGTTCATTTTCATTACCTTCTTTCATTGGTATACACCAAATAAAGTGTCTTTGTTCTGTTCAACTATTTCACTTGGTTTCCAACCTAGGAATTTGGTTCCTTATACACTGTTTGTAATTCCTTACGAACGCGAGCATAACAGTGTTTGAAATACGTTGGTAGGAACTTGCAATTCTTCAGTGAAACAAAGGGCCACAAAACTAAACGCACATAAATACACATGTAATTTCGGGAAACCAAAACATGAATGTAACCCTGAGATGGAAAGTGAGAGGAAAGCAAAAATTCCTTACTTGAGATAGCGGAGGATTGATCCATTGGCGCCCAATTTCATTTTGTTGCCTGTCGACTCTTGCGGGGAGGAGCATTATTGCAGCGACGTAGAAGCATCCCTTTGCAACGTTTATCGCGGAATTGTTGTGGTTCCGTTGCTGATTTAAAGTAGGAGCCAGAGCTCTCCGAAAGGGCGAACTAAGAGCCTCCGCGAGCCGAGGTGACGAGAGGATAGGAGAGCCGAGGAGAGGAGTGGAGTGGAGAGGAGAGGCGGGGAGAGGCGGGGAGAGGTGAGGAGAGGCGAGAAGAGAAGAGGATAGGAGAGGCGACGAGTGGAGAGGAGAGGAGAGGATAGGAGAGGCGAAGCGGGGCGGGATGAGGAGAGAAGAGGCGAGGAGAGGAGAGGATAAGAGAGGAGAGATGTAAGAGAGAAGTAGAGAGGAGATCTGAGGCGGGCGATAGAGGCAAGGAGGAGAGGAGAGGAAAGCAGAGGAGAGAGGCAGAAAGTGAGCAAGGGCTGGTGAAAGGCGAGTGAGAGGAGAAGAAAGGAGCAGAGAGCGAGGAGAGGTGGAGAAGAGAAGAGAGGCGAGGAGGAGGAGGAGGAGGTGAGAGAGAGGATAGGAAGAGGCGGAGAGAGGTCAGAGAGGCGAGAGGAGGAGGAGAGGCGAGGAGAGGAGAGGAGAGGTGAGGATAGGAGAGGAGAGGCGAGGAGTGGGGAGGAGTGGAGAGGAGAGGAGAGAATAGGAGAGGCGAGGCGAGGCGAGGCGAGGCCCGAGGCGCGCGCCGCGCGGGTTGGTGCGGTGCGGTGCGGGGCGGGGTGGCGAGGATCTAGATCGGGCGGCGGAGGCGCCCGCGCGGGGCCGCGCCGCGCCGAGCAGCCGAGGTCGACGACCCGCCGCCGCCGCCGCCGCCGCCGCCGCCGCCGATGGGGAAGGTCACGGGGAGAAGAAAGAGGCCCGATTTGCGGCGATGAGTCGCCGCCGAGGGGCGTGCGGGCGCTGGTGGCGACGGAGGCTGAGAATGCGCTGATGGCAGCGGACGCTGTGCAGGCGGCGGGACCAGACGGCGGAGACGGAAGGGGAAGGCCGAAGGCACGAAGCAAGAGGAGGCGGCGGAGGAGCTGAAGGTCGTGAAGGCTGTGGCGATGATGGAGGAGGAGACGAAGGAATAGCAATGGTTCGATGACACGGCTCTTAGCGTCGAACGCCTCCTCTCCGTTTATGACGGCTGGCGCCGGTCGCTTTTGTTGTTTTCCTGTTAGAAATAGCAGCGAGAACTCCAATCCGGACTGGGTAATGACTTTCGCTCTAGCGTGTTTCGTTCTTCACGTTCTCTAGGTTCTCTGACCACACGTTTCTTGCGGTGGTTTTTTCTTTCTTCTTATTTCTCTCATAAGAATGTCTGAGTCTATGAAAATATATACTTAGGGACTTTCCTAACGTACACAAGGCTTTTTTAAATTGTTGATAATAAAGTTGGTGTATTAATACGTCCCCTGAGAGAAGTAAAGAGTCTGAATATACAACTATGCAAATGAACAACTTTTTATTCAGATTTCAACTTCAGATTTTGCGTCTTGTAACACATCAGAGCAAGTTTGTTTCTATGCATGCATTCTTGTTCCGTTTCACAGCATTCCTCCACTTCACGTTCAATACTCTTTTGTTCCACTCTATTGCAAAATTAATCCTTTTAAATCGCCATCGACTCGTGAAGATGGACGTACTGAGCGATGCAGTGTAGAAGCAATGTTAAGCGGAGGCACCTCCTCTCACGCGGAAGGTCGGGATGCGCGTCTCCCGCCGCACGCAGAGCCGCCTGACGCCGCGCACGGCCTCCTGCATCACGCCCCCTTCCCCCTCCCACCCTTCCTCCCACCCACGAAGAGGCAGCTCACTGTGGGCCAAGTCGAGTCACAAAGCGGGCGAATGCATGCACTTCCCTCAAAGTTAAACGTAAAATAATATTTTGTAACAAAATATATGGGGCCAAGTACTTTCTTTTGAAATAGAGCTTTCACTATATCTACAGTTATTAATTATTAATGTAAATGAAACATAAGTATATCAGCAAAAATGGAGTTTTTCATAATAAACTAGTTTGTTATACAGAGGTGACACTAGACACTTTGAAGTTTACAATATCACAACACAATTTACTAATCCATAATCGAAATGTTTTAATGATATGATAGTATAAAAACCACAAATCGCTATATTGTAATGGAGTCATGTCATGTAATAGTAATTTTAACTCTCATTTCAAATTAATAGGTAAAGCCATTTTAAAATAATATTACTGTGTTACAACGTAATTAACTGAAAAATTAAAATAAATATTTGACTCAATTATCTAATTTTCAACAGCAATAATTCACTTCATTGGTGATGAAAATATCTCAAGTGTAGGGTAAACAAACTAATGAAAAATAGTAATCATTGAAATTACAAAATTCTATATTTGTAGGTAAAGTTCAAAGAATTAACAAGTAGATTATTGGAAAATAGTGTCACTTGAACACCTCCAATATTTCAAAAAGAGTAGTGATATGCAAATATTTGCATGAAATAAAATTAATACCAATTTTCACATTACGTACTTGTGATCCATGTGTAGGTGGAAATAGTAAATCGGATATCAGTTCACATTTATTTTGAAACCCTTCTCTTGAGCTCGAATTATTCATCGAAAACATCTAATTCACATCCGTTGATGCTCCTGTTCCTTCCCAGGAGCCGAATCGTAGCAGCCACACCGCTCGGGTTTCACCGCTGGGATCGGGATTCGAATCCCGGTCGCCCACCGTGGACATTGCGGTACACAAAGCGGGTTTGCGGTAGATATTCTCGGGATTCTCCAATTCCCCCTGCCACGCATTCCTCTATTAAACGATATACATTCCTAACATTTCTTCATAACCACGTCTATTCTGGGTGCATCGGCTACGATCGATCAGCGACCTACGTGGTTTCGTTGATCGGAAGGTCCTACGGTTAGTCTTTAATTTTGAGGAATTTCGACTCTACCTAAAAAAAGAAGGTGGTCGAACTCCCCGTTGTATGTAGGATAGTTGTAGCAACCGGCTGCTCTGATTGGTAGTTCACGTGGTTTCTCCAATCAATAAGAGATGAATACCAGAGCAATGCCCTGAGACTTAGGACCACGGACCACACGCAATCTTCCCTTCCTCATCTTTGTCTCTTCCTGGGCCCTAACACGTGCTCACTTGCACGCACTGCAATAGGGCACGTGTCGGGAGAGCAGTCGGGAGTTTAGAACGTCGCTCAGCTGGGGGCGTGGCCCCGCTCGGTGAACGTCAGAGGGGCAGAGCCGAAGTGTATGGTTGGTTGGTTCATTAGTGATTCCGGGCACGTCAACAGCGTAGGTCCTTAGTCCCGTTAGTGTAGTGCGTGCTTTTTCCTCGGGAGATGACGGTGATCTTCCCCCGCTGTATGGCGAGATCCGGCGCCGACCTACCGTCGGCTAGTGGGGTTTACCCCTAACAAGGACTCTCCCACCAGCGGGGCACCGCTCCAGCCGGGACAAGCTCTAAGCTCCCGACCGGTCTCCAAGAATATGTGGTACTGTATTGCATATTAGTGTAAGTGTGTGTGTGTAAGGGGAGAGGATAGGACAAGGATCGCGCGCGGTCCGTGGCCCGTTTGGTAGGGTTGTGCTCCGGCATTCGCCTGGTGTTGATCGGAGAAACCACGGAAAACTACCGATGAGAGCAGCCAGCCGCCAGAATTCTCCTTCAGACAGCAACTGAATTCGACCTAGCTGAAAAGCCAGTGTCGAAAATCCTGCCGCCGTCAGGACTCGAACCTAGGACCTCCCGGTCAGAGGCGCTGCAGTGACATCAGTTACTGAGCTAGCGCTGTAACTACCGTCAGAGTAGTTACCGCTCCCGGTGCCGACGTGTAGGTGGGCGCCAGATCTACCGGCCCTCGCAGAATGAAGTCCGTCACCCCCCTGGACACGACACGCACCGCACCAAAGGATTAGTAGTTAGCACTCAATTCTCGCACATGTATTCCAGGTGCATCGCTGCCGCGGCGCAGTGGTGGCGAGAGGGCGTTCGGCCTACCGGGCTCCGCGCCGCCTGGGGCGCCCAGGAAAAAGCGTTGCCCGCGGGCTGCACCCCCTCCCCGCCCCCCCGCCCCCTCTCCCCGCGCCTGCGAAAGTGTGTAATTAATGACCGCGCTTCTAAAGCGTAAGGGTAGCATGTCACCTCGCCATAAAATTACAGGAAATTATGTAGATGAGAAGTAAAGAAACTCATTCATCTTTTTATCTGTATATCTGTTTCTGTAGACGGCAGGAAGAGATCTTGACGGATGCGTTTAGCGTGAGTGGGGATGGGAACAGACGTAGTGCTAGACGAGTTATGGCGGGTAAGACGCTAACATCAAGTCATACGCAACGCGTATTCCGTGAACTAAGGTAATGATATGGCAATAGACGGACAAAAGCTAAAGATCGCAATGTGTGAATGGCAATTTTGACTTTTGGACGTACTTGATGAAATAATTAGAATGGAAGAATAATGGTGAAAGGTTATGGTAGCAGAAAATCAGTCTAACACCAATTATAAATACCAACACCAAATGAACGACTACTCGGCGATATATAGATTAGAAGTCGTAAACAACTCTAGTGTGGACAGAAAACCACTGTCAAATGATGGGTCAATGTAGGTAATAAATCTTTTCAAAACGTGAATAAAGAGAGAAAACGGAAACAATACTAATTAAAAAGAGGCTGATAGTGTACCTAACTTTGCAACAGATGTAACAAGCATATAAATAACAATTTAGATTAATGATCTGACAGTGCTCAGGAGGTACGTATCAAGAGAATGTGAGTTGACTACCAAATTTACGAAGTATATCGCACACCTGCGTAAAAGGAAGAAAAATGGTGCGTGTAATTTGATGTCGCAAATGTTGACAGGGAATCTTAACATCAGTGGCAGATGGACACCTTAGTTGTGCTCGACGCTAATTAGCCGAAAATTTTCTGCTTGGTAATAAGAGACTTAAGCCGTGTCCTCAATCATTCGCCCGACTTCTCTCCTATCTCCAAGTCAAGTTGTTCATTCATGCGACGTACATAATCAGTCAACGTTCTTACTAGACAAATTCTGACTTAATAAAGTGTGCTTTTTCTTCGTTTTAAACTTACAGAATGTGAAGCTGTGAATTGCAAAGTTTGGCACAAGATTCACATACTACGTATGAAAATTCAAACACAAATTTCTCTGATTATTAGATTCTTAAAATTACTATAAAGAGAAACATTATTAGTTCACTAGTTCTCGTGTAAAAAGCATTAATTTTGCTTTAATTTTGTTTGAATTGAAAAAGTATTAATTTTGCTTTAATTTTGAATTTTTAAGTAGATAAGTTCTGAAAAAAAGTAATCGAAAATAACATTTTCGAATACCTTTTCGTTGCAAGAATGATTCTCTATAGATTTTCTTAGGGAATCATCTTCTTTCTCTATTTTTGTAAGGTTCTGTTCAGTATTCATGTAATGTAATTTCCTTCTGAATGCGGAAATGAATTGTGCTGAAATGAATGCTGAAAACTAATATCCATCAGACCTCCATTTGTTTACGATCAACTTCGTCAATGCTATATTTCGTAACTATATATTTTTAAAGCATTGAGGGAAACTTTTGATATGAGTTTTCCATCGTAAATAACCACATTTCATAATCACAGAACATTCATTGAAGTGAGAAACAATGAGATACTTTTCTGTCAGATTATGTTAGTTGGTTCTCATAAGAAAACTAATTACATTGAAAGAAAAGTAAGAATTCGCATTACAGTTTACTATTCACCTGTACCTTACAGTTAACAAATAATTAAATATATTTAATGAACTTTATCTACGATACCATTTCTTCTAAATCGTAATGAGGAAAGAAAGTACTTGCTAATTTTCCATTTACCCTTTAAACTGTAAAAAAAGTTTTAATTCAACATGAACTCCTTACTTAAGATAATAAGTCACATTGCAATTCATTTCTTTGGTAAGTAACTTTACGGACGAGAGTACATTTCCGCTTATGCACCACGTTTAAACTTGTTAATTTCAAGGCTAGTTTTTTTAGGTAATTCACTTTTATACCAACACTGTAAGAGTAGAGCAGCCAGGAACAGCAACAATGAATTCCAATTCCACGAAATTAGGGCATCAATCGCTCTCCAATGTCTACAAGCCAATCGGCGGGAGTTAGAAAGAAGTTGGTGACATCGGTCCGCCACCTTCGTCCTTCGCTCTTACGGAGAGTGGGCAAGCGAGCGAATAGTGATTCGAGGCCCATCAACTACCAAATTCATTAGCGCCGTAAGGGCAATGCATGTCTCGCCGCTCACTCGCCGGCGTGCGGATTTCCTTCTCCTAGTAGCTTTTGTGAGCTCCAGTGAGGCACCTTCAGAGCCTGTAAAACCTCTAAGTTCCCAACTGGTATCCTGTTAAGTGTGTGTGTGTGTGTGTGTGTTTGTGTGTGTGTGTGTGTGTGTATGTGTAAGGAGGCGATAAGGATAAGAAAGGAAAGATCGCTTCGCGATTCACACCTCTTTTACCTAGGTAATTCTCTGGTATTCTCCTGGTCTTGATCAAAAAAATCACGGAATACTACCGATCAGAACGGTCGATCGCTCTTATTCTCTTTCAGGCAGCACTAGCATTCGACATAGTTACAGAAAACCAGCTTCTGTTGGAAATAAGCCAAACGCTAGAACCTCCCGCCCGACGTAACTGCAGAAGCAATGATGTTCCCGACGAGCTCTCGCAGCCTCTCCGATCTGTTGGACCAGGCAGCGGCAGCTCCCGCCAATGGCCGCTCACGCCGCCGCAGCAGCAGCAGATTCTCATAGGCAGATACGCGCGTCTTGATGAAGACATGCCAGCGGGTATTCATTTGCACCTCGTTTAATTAAAGCTGAAGGCCTCGCTCCGAAGCTGCCCGCGAGCTCATTACACGGAGGCGTTCCGGGCGCGCGCTCCGCTGCGCCGCCGCCGCCGCCGCCGACGCTGCCGATGGGCGCGTTTCTTCACAAAAAATCGCGCGTCCGCGCCGCACCGCACCGCGCTGCGCTGCGCTCGTTACGTAAGGCGGCAACGCGCGGCGCGGCGCGTCCGTCGCATGTCGGCGCGGCGTTTCCACAGCCGCGCACCGCCGCCGTGCGAGGCGCTGCTGCGGGAGAGGAAGCTGGAGGCAAAGAACCCCGAGCTATCTTTTCATTTATTCGCTGCAGCCAATGTATTAGAGGGTGAGAGGTTAATTCTCTTTCTAGACGTTGCTGTTATCAATAATCAGCGGTCTGTAATGATTTAATACGGCCCAAAGAAAGCGGATTTGAAGACATCTCATTAAACTAAAACTTCGCAATCGTGTGTCTTCAGGAATAGGATGTAAAGTGTTCATGCATGCCTAAATATCGTTTTTTTGGGGGGGGGGGCTTTGATTACTGAAAAGAACAGTAAAATCAGTAATTTATTAAGCTTGTGCGTACTAAATATCCATATAAAAAGTACATGCGATCTGGAAGGTGAATATAGAGTTCTGCAAAATTCCACTTTTAGTTTTACTTTTATAAATTCAAACATTTTCCTGCATAATACAATCACAATATCTGTGCAATGTTTGGTATATACCCAATGGTATATATCCAATATACACAATATCTGTGCAATGTTTGGTACATATGTATGTAACTACCCACTTTCTAACATAGAATTATCTTTACTTTACAATTGATAAGAAAGCATATATAAAAGGGTTGGATAGCATAACTGTTTCAAACCTGTAAGTACAACATATTTCAAAACTATAATCCAGTTTTAATTTTGTTATAATTGTTATAATTGTTTTAATTTTGATTTTCGCCTTCTCTTTATTTCAATACTTAGTAGGTTTTTGTAATTTGACAATTACACTTCTATCTTGAACCTCTATATCCCGAAGTACAAATATTGAACTTAACTCGAAGGCGGTCGCAAGATTATACAACCGCCTGATCAATACATTTACGTCCGACACTATCAAGATTAGAAAGTAATTACTACATTCCGATTCATGCATGTATCAAACGTTCGTGTATTTACAAGCTGGCTAGATCCTTAGAAAATTGTAATTAACCTCACTCCCACCTATTACTCGTTCTAAAAGGTAGTGATTAAGCTAAGATCGCGCGAAGATTATAGAACTATTCTTGAGGGAAAAAGACATGCTTGAGAGATCGATGACAGGTCAGTAATGACCTTTTTTACAACACTACCACATTTTCTTGAATATCGCAATAAAAATCATCAATGATATTCGATTTTACTTACCTTCTATTATTTTACGCCGCATCAGTACAAATCTTTTGACCGTAATTTTTGTAGTCTTATTTATGTTCCTTAATAGTCTGAGTTAACTTAAAATTCTGTATATTATGAATACAAATTTACAAGACAAACGATTTTGTTGATAAATGTCTTCTACTTTGGATAAAGACTTACCGGGAGCGGTAGCTCAGTGCATCAACTGATGTTACTGCAGCGCCGGGAGGTCCTAGGTTCGAGTCCTGACGGCGGCAGGATTTTCGACACTCGCTTCTCAGCTAGGTCGACTTCAGTCGCTATCTGGAAGAGAATTCTAGCGCCCGGCTGCTCTGATCGGTAGTTTTCCGTGGTTTCTCCCATCAACACCAGGCGAATGCCGGAGCAGTACCATAACAAACGGGCTACGGACAGCGCGCGATCTTTCCTTCCTCTTCCTTGTCCTATCCTCGCCCCTTACACACACACTCTTACACTAACATGCACTACACTACCACTTATTCCGGGAGACCGGTCGGGAGCTTAGAACTTTCCGTCTGGGGCGTTGCCCCGCAGGTGGGAGAGTCCTGGTTAGGGGAAACCCCACTAGCCGACGGTAGGTCGGCGCCAGATCTCGCCATCCAGAGAGGGAAAGTCACCGTTATCTCCCGAAAAAAACATGCACTACACTAACGGGACTAATGACCAAAGCAGTTGACGCGCCCAGAAACACGAAAAAATCAATCAACCAATCAAGACTTGATAAAGACTTAAAAACAGGTGCTTTTGACAATGTAAAAGAAAATATCGAGAGATGAAATGTCATGAGACTTCGAATGTGCTGGAAGGAGGTTCGGTGCAGCGACTCGGAAGAACGAAAATAAAAGTTGCGGCGAGGACAGTTGGGCACAAAATATACAGAAGCCCACTTGGCAAAAATACTAAATTGGATGGAAAAACGCTTTGTCATCAAATTGCCTTAATAGAATAAGTGTTACTCCCACTAGAACAGTTATCAAAGTCCAGACGAGTGCTGGAGGAAGAGAATGGGTGAGCATCTTTACTCCAAAGTACACAAGGAAAGAGTCATTCTAGGAATGCTGCTGACAAATATTTCTTAACAGCATTTGCGTAAAAGGGATGAGGAAGTAGTTAAACTGAATTCGCGAGTGTCCATTTGCAACCACTTTTTACTTTATTTGAGCAAGATAGGTTAACCATGAATTCCATTTACCAGATTTTTCAAATTTGCTATGGGCTGAACATTTGAATCAATAATAAATACGTTCAGAATAAGATAAAACTGATCATTTATATGCATCTTTAGAAGCAACGCCTATCTACATTTTGGAAGAGCGAGCACAAGTTATTCATGTAGAACTGTTGCACTCTTACGAAATTATCGTCAAAATGTATATCTTATTTCAACGCATAGTGATAGTGCATAAGATTCTTCAACGTGATTTCAAAATATTTTGAACATATTTTCCTTTCAAGTTATAATTTATAAGGAGGAAAAAATAATAAGAAGACATTTTTGAACTTTAGTTGGTGACGACCGTAGTAACTTCAAGTATTTTCCGGGATATGTTCTTCAAAATAGTTGAAGAGGAAAACGAAGACTTAGAAAAGGATTACCTAATCAGTTTTTTCGGAAGCATAATTCCCGGAAACAATTTTTCAGCCATCATGTTCGAGATGGTAAGAAATGAGTTAAATTATGTTCATCAGTCCAACAGCAGTTACTCTTTTCAAGCTAACATGTTCCACGAATAAACAATCCGATATCCTCTAAAACATTTTAATATCGAAACACGATTAATGAACAAACCTAACACCTTAAAGAGAAAAGAAAATTGATGGAAGGCAAAGGTTGTTCTAGTACAAAGATGAAGGTATAAGAGATAGTAGAAGTTATTACCACAATGTACGAAACGTGATAAAGAAATAAGATTGAAGAATACATTTTTACTCTTTTTCTAGAATGTGTTTATCTACGAGAGCATCATGTTAGAAATTACGGTAAATAACGTGTTAACTACATCTTAAAAGGTAACGCGTTAAATAAGCAGTAGAAAAAGAATATATAAAAAGATTTAGACGTAATATAATTAAGAAATAATTTCATATCAATGCGGAAGGGATCACCTAAAAAATGAGTTAACCATTTGGATAGCAAAAACTTCTTGGTCATAATTTATACGTTCCTTGCGGCTTGTAATAATTTTTTAGTTTATTTATTAAACTGACACGATTTCTTTTGCTAATTAAAGAGAGGATGAATGAAAATGGAGAAGTGAATGATGGATCACGCAATTGTTAAATGAAAGGCAAGAAAATCTAACAAACATTAAGTAAACAAGCCGCCAACTCTCAGAAATAGCAATCGCACAATATCCAATCGTCACAAACGTTCACTGACAAATTTGATTCACCGAGATTATTATTTTATGTTTAATTTACAACATGACAACTGAATAGTATTAAGCTGGACCCTGAAGATCAAAGAGAATGTAAAGGACATAAACAACACTAATGCTATAGTCTCTAAGGACTACAGTGAGAAGTACCACTTTCTGGACGGGTGTTCAAATGTAGGAAGCGGTGCTGCAGGCATATGCGTCATTCGAATAATCGGGTTCGTCTTCAGTGTAGCATATATCATGAAACTATCTAAATTAATTGACTGCAATTATCGTTCCACTTTTGCTTCTATTCTGTAATTGTCGTATTATATTGTTGCAGATTGTTTTATAATGATATTCATTATGGTCTATGTTCATTGTGGTACATAGATCGACCAAGCAAAGCAGAGTTTGCAAGTCAAGCATTGAGGCATAATCGGCCATCGTTCTATTGTTTCGTTCGATTGATGAGCAGTGCAGAGACAATCCGCGAAGTTGAGATTTTTGACCGCGCATACCCTCACCACTTTGCGAAAATCAGATTAATTTCCATAAGCCTCCAGAGTGAAGTGTATCAGACGTTATATAAAGCTGATGAGGAATATGAACAGTAACTTCTATCTAACGATTTTTAAGAAATAAATCGTATCCTAACTTTACTTTTGTTATGCACGTTTGTATGGGGCTAGCTAACTTAATGTCATTGGGGCACCTAGGTAGCGTTTACTGAATGTCAGGCCACAAGTAAGAGTTCAGTGTTAAGGTTCAAGTTGTACTGATTATCATTTGTCGTCGAAAAAGAACTGTTTGAAATGATGATATGTCCTCATTCCATGTCCATGTCGTAATACATTTCATACTCTTGGATTAACACCTATAATTAAATCATTGTTTCATGATATTCTGTTCTTACATTGAAACTGACTCGTACAAATTCGCAAGGTCACAGTTACTACACAAGCTCCAGGAGAACTGCCTCGGTTCTCATACACTACGACCATGCACAGCAACGTTAGAGAGACCATAGAGCCCGAAGCGTTTGTGATACCAAACGCAACGCTGGCACGCAGTCCACTAGAGGTTCAATCATAGAGGAGTATGTTATGGGATGTGGTTCGAGTAACACGAGCATCGACGCGTCGGGGGAGAGAGTATTTATGTATTGTCGCCGTGTCAACGTCTTAAAAAATAGTTCGGTTGGTGTAGTGTCGGTTATATCCCTGGAGGCGCTGATCCTCCGCCGCCGATCTACAAGTCGGCTTTTAGCTTCCTGTCCTCCAGGTATCTCCCCCGTCGGGATACCGCCCCAGCCGGAACAAGCTCTTAGCTCTCGGCGTGTGTGGCCGTGCGGTGCACGTAAGCGTGCGTGGAGAGTGCATATGCGTTGTGCGCGTGTAAGGGTGGAGGGGGCAAGGATAAGGAAGAGATGATCGCGCACGGTCTGTGATCCGTTCGTTTGCTTACTTCTGCATTCGCCTCGTATTGATCAGAGAAACTGCGAAAAAGGACTGATGAGAGCAAGCAATGGCAAGCGATGGCGGCGGGGGGGGGCAGTGTGCGGGGGCGGCGCGAGGGCGGCGCGAGGGCGGCGCGGGGGCGGCGCGAGGGCGGCGCGGGGGCGGCGCGGGGGCGGCGCGGGGGCGGCGCGGGGGCGGCGCGGGGGCGGCGCGGGGGCGGCGCGGGGGCGACGCGGGGGCGGCGCGGGGGGGCGGTGTCCGGGGGCGGTGTCCGGGGGCGGCGCGGGGGCGGCGCGGGGGCGGCGCGGGGGCGGCGCGGGGGCAGCGGCACGCGGAAGAGGCCGGGCGGAGGCGCGGGGCCTCACCCCTGACCCCGGCAGCGCCAGCCGGATGCGGCCGTTGAGCGCCGGCCTCGCCGCAAGGTCGCCGTGCGGAGCGGCGCGGAGCGGCGGGCGTGGCCGGCCCCCGCCCCGCCCCGCCCCGCCCCCCGGCCCGGGCGTGTCCCCGCGCGGGTCCGGGTCCCCGCCCCGCCCCCACCGCCCGCATGCTTGGCGCTGCGCTCCTACGCGCGCCAGACAAACGACTGCTGTGTCGGCTTTCAGATGTTCAGTTACCCGGGGTTACGTTAAGCAGTTTTCATAATTACGTATTTCTGTTTCAAGTCGTTTTGTTGCCAAGAATTCACGAGAACGGGGGATCAAAATGAGTTACCAGTAAGATTGTTGCTACTCCTCATCAATGCGTAGATATGTTTTGAAATATGTGATTTTAGCACATGGAGATGTGTTAAATTAGTTTTACGATCGTAAGATTTTTGTTTTGTTTCAATGATTCTTTAAGTATGAGTTTTCCTTTCCATATTAATGTACGTACATCCTATAGTGAAATTCAGAACATTGTGAGCAGAATAACCACTTACAGAACAGCATTATGAGAATCGTGATAAACGCGTAATCATTCCAAACATTCGACTAAGAAGAATTTCTAGTAGTACTAACAAGTTATAGAATATCAGTGCTTATTAAAAAGTTGCTGATGAATCCGGAATAATATGCAATATGAAATGGATGAATCAGAAATGACATAAATATATAAAGAAAATGGTAAAAATGTGTAACAAATATATAAAGGCAGATATAAGTAAGATCGAAGCTCACGAAAAACCGATTTAGTTTAAATTTTTTGGGGGATGAATAGTCTGCTGAATGAAAGTAGTGCAAAAAGCGTTCGCCCGTTCAAACACATAAATTGACGTCTGCGATTTCGTATTTTTTAACTTTTACAAAATTGTGATCATGAAACTTTCTCATTCATAAACAAAACATCAAAAACGTAAAAACACGGAGATGAAACCATGGATGTTAAATAAAACATTGTTAAAAAGCGTGGATGTTTCCCTAAAAGGCCGGCCGCGGCCGGAGGCGATGGGCGCCGCCTATCGCCCATAGCCCATCGCCGCCACCTGGCGCTTCGCCGCCGCCGCCGTTGGCAGCGAGCGCACGCGCCGCGCTGGGTGGCCCTTATCTACTGCGGCGTCGCGCGCCCCGCCCCCACCCCCGCCCCCGACGGACGCCAGGACAACTTAGGGGGGGGGGAGGCGGTACACTTTCAGGTACTTCGACGAGAACGCATCAAATATGTTGGGCTATGTTTCAATGGAATTTCATTGCTGTGATGAAATACATATAAGAAGGCTGTTTTTGTTATAAATGTACGTATGTGAATATTCTATCTTATAAATATTAGAAATAAAAATGTTAAGTAAATACATAATATGGTAGAAGTGAAAATGCCATAGAAACATAATGTTTGTTCGTTTCTTCCTGTATTATTTGTATTACGTGGGTCATGACTCATAAATTGAAGCATCTTTTCAGTATTTACCGTCATTGAATTGTCTCTATTAACTTTCAATATTAAATGAAAAACACTATGCGTAGCCGATGGCTTACAAACGACATCAATAAAGTATAAATCATTACATTTTCTCATTATAAATGACCTAATACTCCTGGTTTTAACACTTCTTCGCATTCTCATTACTAGGTCTGTGTATGTTTCACCATATGATCTCACCTCATAAACTGCGATTTTCTTATTATTTTCTGGGGGAGTGTAGTTAAAAACTAGAGTGAGGTAACACCCCCCCCCAAGGAGGCTGCTGGGTAAAACCAGGACCGAATTTATCTAGAAGCCATAGGTGCAGTTGTTTAGGGGCCCTTACCTATGGTAGAGGAGGCATCTCCCAAATAATTTCATAAAATATTTGAAAAATTAAAATACGTTCATATCTGAAAATAAAATGTTTATCAAATATCTCGAATATCCTACTGTACTAAAAAGTTATTCTATTATAATTAATGTTTTTTAGTAAATCTGGAAGATTTTTTCCGAACCACCAACACCATTTTGTGCTTAGAGACCCTGCATGCCGAGGTCCGAAGGGAAGTTTTGACCAATGTGCGGTTCAAAGGGAAGCTAAGACTTGTTCCGTGAAAATTTAGAGAATCAAATGAAGTCAATTTTTATATCTAACCCTCAAAATGATATTAATTTTGTGAATTTATTTTAAGCAGTATTCTTTTGGTGAATCGTACGATACTGAGACCCAGAGGACAATGCAAAATCAAATATGGAGAGAGCACGAACTCTGGAGAAGGATCTAGAAAAATTACCAATGAAAAATGTACGAAGCAAACAAGTGAAAGTAACTGGTTTTTAAAGACAAATAAAGGTATTGAAATTTTACGTATACACTGTTAATGTATTTTTCTTTACCTCCAAATCAATAATATCAATTATTATGGAGAAATTCTATTTAATTTTGGCATCATCGGATATACTAAACCTCTGATATATGATATAGAAATATTAGTCCTCAGAAGTTCATTATAATAGGAGTCGACTATATTTCATAAAAAGACACTTATAACTCAAAAGTCTTTGGACAAAAGCACACATTTAATGGTTGTTGATTTTCGTTAATTGTTTTTAAATTTAATTTTGTAAATATATTCAGGAGCCGCTCTAGACTCCTATCAACGCTACGCAAAAAGCAACTAAACGAAACAATACAGTGTAATAATAATAATAATAATAATAATAATAATAATAATAATAATAATAATAATACAAAACATTAAAACAATCTAACGAAACAGATTTTCCTAGAGCAAGGCGATACTACAACCAGCCTAACCCAAATTCATTATTGCAGCCTAACCTAAATTCATTATTGACAGATCGGTGTTACATTTGTGTTTGATTTTATCTTGCTTATGAGATCTAGATTAAAATATAGGAGTTTCCAGATATTTAATCAAAGGGAGGTTTGAAATTACCGCTATGCACCTACGCATTTCATGTTAATCAACACAGTTCATACTGTTTATGCCTAAAATGAGAGAGCAAACACTATTGCACATTTAGCTTTCTAAATTCACGAAGCAAAAATATAAATAAAAAATATAAATGTAGAACAAGAAATGTTTTATCTTTTTAGAGGACATAATAAATGTTGAATTCAGTTGGCTATTGTGTCTTTAAAAACTTCCTCTCCGTAGCAGACACCCACTAACTACAGCTTAAATTAAAAGCATCATCACTCTTCCATTTAGAACGCACATTTGTTACCTCAGAAGAAGCTCTCTGATAGGATCTGCTCAGGATGAAAAATTTGCAGTTATTATTTAGGATATAATTAACGGTACAAATTATGATTTTTAGCTCCGCCCATTTTCATAAAATGGTTAGTGCTGCTCACTTAATTAGTAATTTCCTTCCACGTCCCTTTATTCACTTCCAGGAATTCTCTTGCCCTTACCCATCATTTTCCACCCCACGCTTTTGAGGGTGCTTCGTGTAAAGAACTCTCAAAATAAAAATATCAATTTCCCAAAAAAATGGCCGTGACGTCAACCAGATCGATTGGGGGAATATCAATTTTGGAAAAAATCGGCTGAACGGTTTAGCTGGTAACCTTGTTCACAGACGGACAGACAGACCGACGGACGGATAGACACGTTCTGCCGTCAATCGATATTCCCGTATCAAGGACCCAAAAACATGAATTCTGGCTACATCACGTATTAAAGTTTTTTTTAATTAGCAACTGGGTTTATCCGCATTTTCGATACCAGGGCCCTATAATAAGAGTTTTTTCTGACGAAAATTCGCCGTTTTTCAGCTTTACTTAACTTTCTCTCTACTCCGTAGCGAGAAAGTAGAATCCAATCTACAACCTGTTTAAGCGACCACTCATTTTTATATTTATTGAATTGAGTTGAACGTGCCATATTTTACGTGGCGAGACTGGCATGAGGCCTGCTCTTCCGTCTGACCATGCAAATTTCGCTACGCTTCTTTCACCAACCACGAGAGTCATTTACCGCTAATGCGGAAGCATCATCACAAAATAAAATCTCAACGGTGAATTTCCTGCAGTAAGAAGGCAAAAATAAATTTTCTCAATTAAAATCAGAATCTAAGAAACAGAAAAATATAACGTTAGAAAAGTTTAGTTTCAGGTTTATTACGCACTGATAGGAACAGAAACAAAGAAACAACACTGATTGTATGTATCAACAAACAAAGAAACAACACTGATTTGTGTGTATATATATATATATACACACAAAACATGGTATTTTTGGAAATCCCAACAGAAATGTAGAAAAAAACAATGATCTTATAGAAGGGATCGCATTGTCAAGATGGTGCTAACATGGAAATCATTATCATTTGAGTATCTATATTAATTGGTTTCAATTCCTAAACCTGCAATTAATTAAACTGAATATAATCTACACAGTAATTCAAAGAAATTCAAGTGTTAAAATGATAAAACCTATTATCCGTTTTGCGATTCAAAAACCATAATTTAATGCATAATGTATTTGCTATTTAGGAGAGAGATTAAAATGTGTAATTAGCACAACTCGATTTTAATAATTATGTTCATTTACATATATCGTCGGATAGTCACTGAAACGAGGACCGACAGGCGCGCAGAAGTATTTTTGGTACTTTCATATACGGCGTTTCTGAAAAAGTCTAAGATATCTTAGTGATAACTTAGCTCGTTCGGAAATCGCGTTGCAAGCTGACGGTAGTGTGTAAACAGAAACGCTAAGCCCTGACTGTAGGGTGGAGGTGCGGAAATGGTCCAGGTGAGTGGGCGCGGCGGATGATGAAGGGGGCGTTTCCCGCCTCTAAGGAACCGGAGCCGGAAGCGCAGCGCTGCCGCCTGCGGGGGTTCCCCGACTGCGAGAGGATGACTTGGGTGGTGGCGCGCTCATTAGGTCGAATTCTCTCCAGCGGACGAAAACTGAGCATGCGAAGGCGGGTGGAGTGAAGTCCGTCACACCCCTGCTAAGTCACTCTCAAGGAATTTTATTCTGAATGCTTCATCTGTAAAAGAGATTCACATAAGGAGCCGATCTATTGGTTCCACTAAAGGCTTCGGAATCTTCATTTCGGAACATGCGAGTTTCTTTCAAAATTAAGGCGTTGGTGAAAACATGCACTCTGAAACAAATACTAAAATGTACAATTACCCCTACCCCTCATGTTTGAGGAGAATTTTCTATATGATAAGAAAATAAAATAATTGATGGATAACATTAAAAACCCAAAACAATATCCCAATAACTCATTCTATAACATTATCATGTGACAGGTTGTCAAGACTAATATTAGAATGTAATTTAACTGTAGAACAGTGACCACAGTGACAAAAGCTAATGTTATGCCTCATATGTAGTGAATGCCGTTAAAAAAACGTTTAGAATATTTTAAACTAATTTGAAGCTTTACAATTTCCCTCGTAAGGAGTATGATATTTGATTAAATTCTTTTTTGAACTGTGAATTTCCCACAAAAAAAGGACCCGTAGGAGAGCTGGCGCTCATGTGTAATCAACCAATTCAACGAGAGCTCTACGTCCGAGGACTGACGTGTGGTAACAAAGCGCTGCACCATAACGTGGGGAGAGATTGGCTTTATGTCTGCATTCTTGCACGAAGGAAGAGAGCGTGGCAGACACTGCTTGCTGCAGTTTCAATAGCACCCTCTTCCTAGAAGGCTCGACCACGCGTCGGCAGGTACATGTCCCTCCTGGGTGAACACAGGCCCTAGGCTCTAAATGCCACTTCGGACTTCAATTTCGGCTCATCGGTTTTCATTGATTGCTTTTTATTAGCAAAGTCATTTCCCTTCATTTCTGTATTAATTACACAATGCATAAAATGCCGTTGCAACTTAGTTCCTCCCTCCTTTAACTTGATTTCTTGGTTCTTTATTTGAAGTTCACCCTCTTCCTCTCTCTCGCCCCCTCTTTTTAATTTCCTTTCTCTCTCTCCCCTTTCTTTCTCTCCCCCTCTTTCTCTCTCTCTCTCTCCCTTTCTCTGTTTCTCTCTCTTTCTCTTTCACAGTTCTAGCGTTACCGCTTGAAATATTTAGAACATAAGAATAGGTTGAAAAAGAAAGATTGGGCAGAATAAATTTGGAAGCTGGAGGAACAAAAGTGGAATTTTCGTATACCACCTTCCCATCACTCTTTAGTTGCTTGTAGCTTGCCTTCAATCTTCATTCTTGTCAGGTTCTCTATTTTCTTTCGTTTCCTCTCGACGTTTGTTTTCCACCGCTTGTTTTTATAGCCCACTTCTTCAATCCCTCAGTCGTCAGCTTCCCTTATTCGAAAAACGGCCGAGCGCTGCACTTGTCGCACGGGCAGTTCCCGCGGCAGCAACGCCCTCTGGGCGGCGGCGGCTGTCGTCGTAGCTCCTGGCAATTGCCCCGGATTCCTCCTCGCAGCGGAACAAGAGCGTGCGAGCGCGCGGCGCAGCGGCGATCAAGACATCGGCGGCCGCCACCGCCGCCGCCGCCGCCGCCAAGCGTTTCCTGCCTTCTGCGAACGCCGAGCGGCCAAGCGTAGGACAGCGGCGGCGACGGCGTCGCCGTCGTCGCCGCCGCCGCCGTGCCGCCGTCGCCACCGCCGCCGCCGCCGTGCCGCCGTCGCCACTGCCGCCGCCGCCGTGCCGCCGTCGCCACCGCCGCCGCCGCCGTGCCGCCGTCGCCACCGCCGCCGCAGCCGCCGTGCCGCTGCCGCCACCGCCGTGCCGCCGCCGCCGTGCCGCCGCTGCCGCCGCCACAGCTGCCGCCGTGCCGCTGCCGCCATGCCGCCGCTGCCACCCGCCACCGCCGCCGCCGCCGCCGCCGCCCGCCGCCGCCGCCGCCACAGCCGCCGCCGCCGCCACAGCCGCCGCCGCCGCCGCCGCCGCCACAGCCGCCGCCGCCACAGCCGCCGCTGCCACAGCCGCCGCCGCCGCCGCCGCCGCCGCCGCCGCCGCCGCAGTCGCCGCCGCTGCCACAGCCGCCGCCACCACCGCCGTCGCCGCCACCGCAGACTTCCTGCGTCTGGGCAGCGCCAGACCGAAGGCCCCTCTGCTCCCTCGAGCGCTCGCGACGAAAGCCCTTCGGCCTCGCCACGTCAGCCGCACACTCCTCGTGTCGTCCTCTCGACCGCGGCCGTCGCGCTCGGGTCCATCTTCCAAGACTTCGCTTGCGTCTGCTGGAATCCACATTTTCCTACATTGTGGAACGATGCAATTCTACTGATACTACAAAGTATAAATAATGCAAGTTTATAGAAATTTCATTTTTTAAAGAAACTATATACTTTCGTTTCATAACAGTTTAATTGCAATGTATGCTGTTACGCATCAAATCATTGTAAAGTACTACGTACGAATACGTAACACATAATGGCAAACTTTTTTTTTTCATTGAATTATTGTATCAAAAATATTTAAAATATAGTTATTCTATTTGTGCCGTTTCTATTCATCTATTTCTTCCCTGCGAATCTCACGCCATTTTAGCCTTAAATTAAACAGATTACTTTTTCTAATTTTCAAATAGTGGCTATTGATTTCAAGCGTCAATTAAAATACGGGCAAAATTGCGAAACCGTTAATGCTGGGTAGAAGATGCAATAGGACTTCCCACACTACCAAAGAAAGTACTGATACAATAAGGGTATAGGCAAATCCTGTGTGTAACTATTAATTACTTAACTTTACTTTTATTCAGATTTACTTTTATTTGAAAAAATATAAACTATTATTTTTTGGCTAATTTTAATTTCTATCTATCTCTATTTCAGATCATCATCAACCGTCAACCGTGAAATGAACAGTGACAACTCCGAATGTACCAAACCAGTTTAACGGTAAGATTATATTTACATCGTTCACATTAAAAATCGGGAAGCAATATCTAGTGCACGGGAAAAATATTTGGCATTTAACGAATAAAAGTATAAGAAATATGAACATATTTATTTACATTTTATTTTGCAGCATAATTATGTACAAGCTGAAACCATATAGAAATAAAGTATTACAGAAAAATAGAGACACTGAATAACCCTTTTTATAATAGCAATTATGTTATTATTTGATGTAAATTGAAGATTGTATAACAAATCAAATTCTCCCGTGATTTACATTTACTGTACGGGTAATTTCAAAATTGGAATTTTCTTATTTGTTGCTTGGGGAACTGTGGCACATAACTGCTTGTAAAGATTCTTCATATCTTTTCAACTCCCTATATTATAAATTACATCAAAACATGTCATTCCTTCACTCTGTCAAGTCGTTTTTAAACCAGAAGGGGCATTGTCTGTATATAAATAGTTTCTTTAAGAGTCTCTACCTCTTGAAACTGAGCAATGATCTAAACTTAGAACTGAATAAATTCCAACAATAACAACAATCGACATTTTTCAATCAATTCAAAGTCAATAATTGCAATCGAATATTTATAATTTACTGAGGTTTTTTGCAGTGCACATTTCATTACACACTGTTATAAATAATATTTTTAGAATTAATTGTCTTTACCTTGACCATTCATTTGCATTTGGGCGTGTATACTATTAATATTTTAAGATTTCAATTAACTATTATTTCCATACTGCAATCTCTAGATTTCTAACTAGTGAAAGAAATTAAAAGATTGAAGAATCATTTTGTCGTCCGTGAGGTCCCTCATTCTGGACAACCATCTTACCTGATAGTGGTCTCCAACCCCTCAATTTACCTATCTAATCGAAGACTTGCCTGGGGGGGGGCAGTATTATGGGAGAAATGAACAGTCCGCCCTCTCCGAGCAAAAAGTTGTCGCGCGGCGCGATGCGGCCTGTTTCTAATCCACATGCTGCTCCAAAGCGGTTCATTTTCACTCCTCCTCTCGTGCCATAAAATATCAACAAATTGAACGAGCAGAAGTTGCTTATTAATGCGAATTAGCTACGCCTTCGGCTTCTGGGAATGCGGCTCGGCCGACCGAGCAGGCGCATCGGTGCTCCGTTTCACTCCGCTCCTGCTGCCTTTTTTCAACACAACTTTGAATCGACGACTTTCACGCTTTTTCGTTGTGAAGAGGCACATTCCACACGACATCAACAAAGTCTTTTATGATCAGTATTAGATATAAGTTCGTGAAGAAATAGAATTTTACTCATTGATTAGTATGGCTTAAATTAAACGAGACGAATCTTTCTTAAAGAAAGAAGATACACACAGATTTAAAAACGTAGGAATCGAAGAGAAGGTGACATTTAATTGCTACTTTCAGACTTTTAAATGTTTTCAATTTTAAATAATGTATTGTCTTTAACATCAAAAAATATTTTAATTTAAAATGTGCATTAATGGAAGTGTATTCTTAAAAAGGAAAATAATCCGAAAAGAGTACCCTTTAAAGTACCATAAAACTACAAGGACATACAATATGACTCTTTCAATACCATTTGGAAACACATTACATGTGACTGAAAATCATTTAAAGTTCATAAAAGTTTAATAGATCTTGATGAAACCTATAATTTAAAATTTGCTGATTATCAATATCACGATTAATCTCCTTTCGAATGTCAGCAATATTGATTGTCAGATTCTTCAGTCGTCACGTCTCTTCAGTTGAATCCACTACCGTAATTGACATAATCATTATATTAATTGGCCAATCTTGTGCCATACATCCTCACATCTCTGCTGCAGATTAGTCTAAAGTAAATGCCACGTACTACTAAAAAGTATTGCAACACGTTTAGTCGCGAGTATATTTGATGTGTTCTGGCAGGCCAAAAACAGACCCAATCGTACAATCAGTTGAATGCCCCGAACTAGAAATGTTGAAAAGTTAACGATACATATGGTGCTCTTGAAACATTGTGCTCTCACGGCTTCCCGAAGAGACTTCAACGCGCTGCTCAGCGACGAACCCTCTCACGCGGTAATTGGAGCCGATACTGCGCACGAAGGAGTTTATGTGCTATAACAGCGCTAATTACGCATCGGCTTGGGAGCGCAATAATTTGTTTAATGGATCGCGGTCGTTAAGAGGTTGGCGACCCGTGGCGCGGCGCGGCGCGGCGCGGCGCGGCGCGGGCGGCAGGCGGGCAAGCCACAGGGGCAGCGGCGTCGCGGGTCCACCGCGCCTCCCGCGTTAAAGAGCCTACCATTACCATTTTAAATTGAGCGGCGTGTAGTCGTCGCTCGCGGACCACCCAGCGGCGCGAGGAGGGGGCGGGGCGCGGGCGGGGCCCACAAGGCGCCCGCGACGCCCGCGACGCCCGCTCGTCGCCGCCGGCGCGAGACCGTTGCCGCCAACAATAGCATAGCCCGCCTGGCAGCTTTGACCAACTCTCGTATCTCTAGATTGAGGCGTCATAAAAGCCTTTAATCATATGTTCCAACACAATTAATTCATCTTTAACATTATCATCGTATCAATTATACTTTATCATTTCAATGGTTGTTGCAAATATTATGGTCTCCACCATCCTAACACTTTTCATTACTTCGTGGTTGCTGTCACCGACGCATTCTCACGTACCTCATATATTGCCGTTGTGCCTGAAGAACATTTTAAAAGCTTTTTTAACCCTAAAATTCTCATTATAATGAAATGAAGGTGGCCCAACGTTAGCCACTTTCTTATAATTGTAATCAATGCATCTCTTCACATTACAGTTCATACCTATTTTGATAATCTGCATTCGTTAAATATAACTTAATAATTTTTGGCTCTGAGCCAAATTATTTTTTGAGAAAGATTGAAGGAAGGCAATATTTTTTTTAAAAGACAGATATTACATCCAACGGTTCTGAAATGTAATACGAGAACCTTATTCAATTTCATGAAGGTAGGAGACGTTTAGGATTGATTAAAAATCACTTTTCCGTTTCTTGCTTATTTCTCATCATTCTACATATCAGAAACCCAATAGAAAATTGTATTCCAATTTCCTGCCCCGGGAATCCAATTCCTCCGTAAGCAAAGCCACTGCTAACATCACCTGTCCCTCCGGCAACCTGCACGTTGAAGGCTCGTGCTGGGTACGTGCCTGCCTCACAAATCTTCCTTGTCAGAACGTGGACGTTTTTATAACTGTGTAGATGCATGTCGTTGCACGCAGCTTCTCGAGTTGTCGGCCGCCAGGGAGCGGGCCGCGGCGAGCGGCTGTCCGCTCTCGGGCGCGGAATGTTCGGCGGCGGCTGGCACGCGATAACCGCGTCCGGACTGACAGCCGCCTTTTCTTTCCCCGTTCCATATATCATCTCATTACAGCATCTACACAACGTGTACCGCGCCGCTAAAACCTGTCTCTCGATAGACGACATTGTGTAGCGTGCCAATCACTGCCGCGCGTTAAGTACAACCGCGTTAGCATTCTAAAACGCGTGCTTTTAAAGCACTTTCTATGCAGATGCCCCGAGGGCAAACCGCAAGGAGCACTACATACTAATCGTGATCTCGGCAATCGTCGTTGGTGGCGAACGTAACGACGTAATGGCGAGCGGCGGCGCACCTGCGCGCGGGTCCTTCCTCCGGGGGCGAAACCGCGAGGCGGGAACGCGACGCGACGCGACGCCTCGCGTCGCGCGCACAGGCGCTGCTGAGTGACGCGCCTGAATTTAGCGCGCCGTTTATCGCACGATCTGCATAGCCGCCGCCGCCGCCGCCGCCGCGGCAGAGCGCATGCTAATGCAGGTAAATCATTCGCACCCCCTGGGCGTGCCCCGCACCGGTCATCGACCTGCCAGCGGCGGGGACGGCGGCGGCGTTGGCGGAGATGAGAAAGGTGGCAGGGAAGGCGAGTTATTAGAAATTGTTGGGATGTCTGAGTAGGCGTGGACAAGTCTTAGACACCAACAGAATCAAGCCCACTCACGGAACAAGAAATGGACCGCGTCAGACTTATGTGTAATATATTGGCAACACTATAATACAATTACAAACCCCACCAATATCCAGTGTTTGGCGGAGGTATGACGGGAAGGACAATAACATTAATTCTTAGTTGAAATGGATAGTCGTAATAGCGAAGAAAAACTGCATATTGCATTTGCCGACTCAAGCAATGTAAGTGAAGAATGAACAAGAATAAAAGTTGAAAAATATGAAAATTACGCTATAACGAAAGAAATAGAAACATGAAAAGCTTTAAAATGGTAGAGGGTTTAGAAAGAAAGAAATCGCTGACAGTTTATTGAATAAAGAAGTGAAAATTTAACACATTTTATGAAATTCAATGATCAATATTTCATGCTTTGTTATTCGCAATACTTGGTGTTGTGTTTCTCTTCTGCGATTAATTCAAACTTTGGGAAATGTTACGTAATTCTAAATTGGTACAAAATTAATAACCACATACTAAGCATTTGTAACAATGATACTTTTTTATTGAGACGTGAGTGAAGTGGTAAGCAAGAAATTCGAAGTGCAGTCCACCTTGATAGTTGTGGGCGTGGTTACCAAAATTCCTGTACGCAATGCCAGCCAGCAGCTCTACGGTGAGTTTGAGAAAAGTACCTCGCAGTTGAAGATTTCAATAGCATACCATTGATATTAATACATTGAGGACTGGCGGAAAGTATGATTTTAATATAACTAAGGGTAGTAATTATATTAAGTCAATTTTGAAGAAGGTTTATTATTATTATTATTATTATTATTATTATTATTATTATTGTTATTAGTGTTGATGGTGTCGAATAAATTGATAGCAAATCAAATTTTACCGTAACAGAAGTATTCATCCTAGAATCGAGACATTTATCACATTTTTCCCAAGAAGTTCACGTAAGCGTTCACCAAGTGGAAATGGAAAACTTGTCACACGACGAGAGTGTATTGGTAACTTTATTGACAACAAATTTGTGTTGAAATATGAAAATTCTTACCTATTCATCAAAGAGTAAATTTTTCAAGGTACGGTTAAGGCAAACTATTCCTGTTTTTCAATTCAGAATTCAGTACTAAAGATAACTGGCAAGCTGGACACCCTCTGTGAGAAACGAATTATTTTCATTTCGTAAAGTAACGTTGGATGTAGGATAATATGTTATAAAGGCAATTTTGGCATATTACTTTGTGATTCACGTTTATTCACGGTATATTAACGTTTGATTCACTTTATGGTTCACGATATATTAACGTTTTGGAAATATTTGAAGTAATCCTATAATATGTCATAAGGAAATATTTAATTTGCCTTTTTTTAGATAAAATAAAAATATTTTTCTTACACAAGTATGCACTGTAATGACAATATTTATTAAATACATAATTATTAATGTTATTAGTACTTGCAAATAGCACATGAATTAAAATCCACTCCCGACTGAAATGCGAGCGAGGGCTGATGCTGGTACTGTCCGCCCCAACCGCTGCCCTCGGCTTCAGGATGCGAGCGAGGCCGCGTGCCGGAACCGCCCGCGCCGCCGCGCGCCACGCCCCGCGCCCCACGCCCCGCGCCCCGCGCCGCGCCGAGCGCCCCAGACGGCCGCGCCAAGGCCGGGGATCCCCAGCGCCCGCGTCACTCCGCCCGCGACCTCGCCCCGCCCCCGCCCCCGCCTCCGCCCTGCCGCGCACCGGGCTCCGCAGAAAAATACGAGTTTTGTTCTGCGTGAACACACGAGCTCACTTTCGAGCCCCTGCGCAAGCGCCAACGGCGGGACGATGGAGACGGCCCCCACCAGAATCATCGCGTGGAATCGCGATGTGGAAGTTGTTAGCTCATGTGGCGGCTGAGTGCATTGCTAACTCTTACAATGATCCAACATTAGGGTTGGTGTTGTTGGACAGCTCCAGAAGAACAAATGCGAATCAAGAGGATGTGGCATTCTCAACATTTAGTGTTAGAAGCGCACACTGCCGTCACAGTCCGGTCTTCCTCTCATCGTAATATTGGAATGGCAAGCGACGCTCATGTTTTTAATACTTCAAACGTTACAGGTCACTCGGTTGCCTCTAACGTGCGGGATCAAATCGTTTTTTGGTACTCCTACAATGTACGCTTCCGAACACTAGGGCATCCCGAGACAGGCACCGGGAGCGGCAGCTCAGTGAATTAACTGATGTCAGTGCAGCGCCTCCCACCGGGAGGTGCTAGGTTCGAGTCCTGACGGCGGCAGGATTTTCGACACTAACTTTTCAGCTAGGTCAAATTCAGTCACTCTCTGGAGGAGAATTCTAGCGGCCGGCCGCTCTGATCGGTAGTTTTCCGTGGTTTCTCCGATCAACACCAGGCGAATGCCGGAGCAGTACCCTAACAAACGGGCCACGGACCGCGCGCGATCTGTCCTTCCCCTTCCTTGTCCTATCCTCTCCCCTTACACACGCACACTTACACTAACATATACTACACTCCCACATATTCCGGGAGACCGATCGGAAGCTTAGAGCTTGTCCCGGCTGGGGTGGTGCTCCGCTGGTGGGAGAGTCCTGGTTAGGGGGAAGCCCCACTAGCCGACGGTAGGTCGGCGCCGGATCTCGCCATTCAGCGGGGAAAGATCACCGCCATCTCCGGAGAAAAAACATGCACTACACTAATGGGACTAATGACCAAAGCAGTTGACGTGCCCGGAAACCCGACAAAATCAATCAATCAATCAATCAATCAATCAACCGAGACAGGCGGTGCATAAGGTGTGGTCGCCAACAGTCTTTGCGAGCAAGTTGAGCGCGAGCGTGCGCTGAAGTGAAGAATGCAGAGTGTTTCGAAAGAAAATGTTGCGACGAGCCTCGAGTAGCGGAAGTGGCTGGTTTCGGGGCCGACGGCGGCGGAAGGCAACTAGTGGAGCGGCGCGGGGCTTGTGGGGCGGCTTGGCAACGGGAGCGCAACTGGGCCGCAGGCGCACTCTCCAAATCGTTGGATTGTAGGTTTGCTTCTGAATTGCCACCGCTACCAACATCAACGACTCTGCTCTACTGTTATTATTACAACAACTTTAAGAGTCGCACACCAGTGGAGGAAGACGCCAACGACGACCTCAGGTTACTTTCTCGCGAGGGAGAAGAGATAGTTTTGTAATGTGGAAAAAAACGGCGAATTTTCGGCAGAAAAACTCTTATTCCCGGACCCTGGTAACAAAAACGTGGATGAATCTAGTTGCTAAATTTAGGTAAAAAATCGCCAAACACGAGGTGTAGCTAGAATCCATGTTTTGTGGGTCCTTGATACCGGAAAATAGAATGACTACAAAACGTCTGTCCGGCTGTAAACAATCGCTAACGGTTAAACCGTTCTGTCGATTATCGCCAAAATTTATATTTCTCAATCGATCTAGCTGATGTCGCGTCTCCGTTAATTTAAAACTGATATTTTAATTTTGGGGGTACTTTACATGAAGCCCCTTATACATTTTTGAAATTTTCAAAAAATGGTTGCATCGTTTTTGATTAAATTTTGTTGCTGAATAGCGTGAAGAAGATTTAAGAGATTGATGTAGATTTCATTATTGTTGAAAACTTTAAATTTTCGAAAATTGCTAAAGTTCAAAATGTTTTTGGAGACGTCCTACAACTAAAATACATAAGATAGAGATTTTTCCCTTAATGATATCTATTCCTTAAAGATAGATTTTGAAATAAGGTCATGTCCAGTTTTTCGAAAATTTTAATAATTTTCGCGTAATTTTGCGTGAAATACAGGCGAGAAAGGATGTGCGGTTTTAGCAACACTAGTTTCTTTTATGTTTATTTACTTAAAGAGTTATTGTTCCATCGCTCACGACGTTTGTTATTAGAATCTTTCCACACCTCAAGTATTAGTTTTATCTTTCAAAGCTCAGCGCACATTTTCGCAATAATTCATAAACGTGGCCTAGTGGAAACGACGGGTTCCCTTGCAGCTAGGTCTGCTCACAAATACAACATTGCAATCTTATCTTAGTAGATAATAGTTGTGCGATAATCATGGACAGTTGTGGAGCATCATTGTGAATAATGAACTTGTTATAAAAAGGCAGTGGTTATATAAGCCATCGTGGAAAGGATGGCAAATTTTGAAAGACGTTCAAAATATATAAGGCGTCTAAAACTGAATATATTTTAGCCACATTTGCACAAAATAATTTAAATATACTGTTAAAACGTGTATCGTTAATTCTTCAATTTACAAAATGTTCTTTCAATTGCATTGCAATTTATTCTGAGATCCGGCGTAGCTCCGCTCCTCCCCCTGGTGTGCTCGGGGGCCCGGAATGGTACTGGTACCAACTGTCTAGTGCCGTCGGTGGAGCAAGGTGCCCTGACTGCCAGAGCAAGCGCTGATCCTAGAGTGTTAGGGGGCGAGTTAGCGGCAGGGAACGTTGCTACTGCCATGATAAACGTCGACGCCCCGTTCATCTGCCAAGCATTGTTTTTTCCTTCCATCTCGCATCTATGATTACGTAGGCTTCCGCGGCCGGAGTATGTCTCTTGGCTATCCGGGACAAGCCGCGTCGATCTGCTCGTAGCTGACGTTTCGGCCAACATATTGTGGCCTTCCTCAGAGCGTACTGTTGAGGCAGTACGCTCTGAGGTCCCGGACAGCCAAGAGACATCTCGTATCTATTTTTATATAGAGGCTGCATTGTCTATTGACACACACACGGCCCCTGTGTTCTATACTCTTTCCTTTTCATACTTAAAAACTCAAATTCATTGAAATGCTTGCAAAATTGTTGGTTAATTTTAGAAATGAAAACGAATATGATATGTTTGGAAAACACAATTCTGTGGTGAAGACATTTTCATGAAAAAATGCCAGACATTATCTAAGTATAAAGTATTTATATTGTTTCACTAATTTTATTACAAACTTGAATATTGCAAGTTTAATTTAATACTGTGATATATAAACACGATGGGTGTATGATCAAGTGGAGGAAACACCCTCACTGTTTATAAGCTCACAATCACATCACGTACCGTTTTCTACCCACAGTCTCGTTCTTGCGATTAGAGTAGCAAGTGCATGCTTGGAATTCTTCTTTAGAACTCAATAGTCCTGCAACTGTCGACAATAAGAAAGCTATAAAGTTCACATATTCGTATGATGTCATGGTCATTTATTACCTCCATGATTGCTATTATGTAAGTCTAAACTACTCAGAAAGAACCGTAAAATCTTACGATGTGCAATTGCCGACTTGCTAATATGAGTGGAAACTGTTGTCGGGAACAAATGCTAAAAATAATAAAAATTTACTAGCGCGTAAAATACATGTTTTCAACCCATGATTTTTTTTGTGTAGTATATATGTATGGTGCTTTGTTCGGTTTCTATTAGATTCACTGACCACTATTGTTTGCTAATGACGTAATGACTGCAATATATTAGTGCTATTTTCGAAAACTTTAAAACCATTCAACATTGTCTTTCTTAAAAATTTATAATGCTGTTACACAAAAAAATAGCGCATGCAACTCCTTTATAATGTTGCTTTATTGCATTCGCACAAATTTGAAAACTCGCTCCTAACGTTGCTCAAATTTCAAAACGTGTATTCAAGCAATAAAGCTTTAAATTATACACTAATAGCATGAACAACTATAATGCATCATCTAATTTTTCTTCTTCTCAAAGTCTTCTCAAAGTCTAGAATCCACTATACAAGTGTACGTAGCGGATTCTAGCAATGCAAGCGATCAAATGCTCAGCGTCGAGGGGAAAACACAAGCAAACTGTGAAACGCAGTATCAAGAATTGTGACAAAATGGTAACAAAATTATAGCATAAGAAACATAACTGAGTATTATCCGTCATTCACTTGAAATTAAACGCCAGAGAAAGAACATGTTCAACATAATTCTTGTGATGATACGTGATCGAATCCAATTGTCATGTTAGAAATATTTGGAGGAATGTTTAATCATTGTCTAGAAACGTGAAAATTTATACATGTTAAAAAGTTTTGAGTTAATTGGAGACATTAGTTTGAAAAATAATCTATTTTTCATCGTAAAACTTTCATGCAGGTAGTTCACGAGACAACCGGCAAGTAAAAGATTTGTTTTTGTCCGCGAAATAAAAGTCTCTGCTCAGGGCCAAACCTATCCCTGCAAAACGACAATTTATCAAATGTTTTTCTCTCCTTGAACACCAAAAAAATAATGATTGTCATTTTCTCGATTCATTTCGACCATTTACATTGATTTTTATCATTTTTCATACATCAGACAACAAAGCTTTGGACTTCGATAAAAGTGTGATGTCGTAATGTCTTCAGTGTTAATTTCTAATCTCTGTGGAACAGTAAATTATTTAATTCTCAGCAGATATATTATAAATTGACACTAAATTTTATATCGAACTCGAATATTTTATATCGAATTTAAATCGAATATTCATCCATATTCTGAAAATATTCATCTTTGATCAGATTTATTATTGTAAAAGTCTGGAAGGAGTGCATAAGCAATGATGAAATAATACGCAAGTTGGTTCAGCAAACATTAGTGCATTATTTGAGATAAGTATTTCAGACAGCAAATTCATGAAACAATGCTATTTTATACATTTTCTTAAAAATACTTATTTTGGTCATAAATGTCTGAAAACACAAACGACATTTGCATGATGAATAATGACGCCAAACCATACTTGACAATATTATTCTACAGAAGTCTGAAACAACTTGCAAGAAATATGTTCCTCCGAGAACAAACGCACTGTTATTGAGTCACACGCTTGCCAGGTACTACGTCTGAACACAAGATAGAGATAAATAACATCCCGACAGGGGACCTCGTAAGTGACTAGAGATGTTACGCCCCCAAGAGACGCCTAACGTTGCTTGATTGATTGATTTATCGTGTTTCCGGGCGCGTCAACTGCTTTGGTCATTAGTCCAGTTCGTGTAGTGCATGTCTTTTCTCGGGAGATGGCGGCGATATTCCCCTGCTGGATGGCGAGATTCGGCACCGACCTACCGTCGGCTAGAGGGGTTTCCCCCTAACCAGGACTCTCCCACCAGCGGGGCACCGCCCCAACCGGGACAAGCTCTAAGCTCCCGACCGGTCCCCCGGAATATGTGGTAGTGTAGTGCATGTTAGTGTAAGTGAGTGTGTAAGGGGAGAGGATAGGGCAAGGAATGGGAAGGACAGATCGCGCGCGGTCCGTGGCCCGTTTGGTAGGGTACTGCTCCGGTATTCGCCTGGTGTTGATCGGAGAAACCTACCGATCAGAGCAGCCGGCCGCTAGAATTCCCCTCCAGACAGCGACTGAATTCGACCTAGCTGGAAAGGTAGTGTCGAAAATCCTGCCGCCGTCAGGACTCGAACCTAGGACCTCCTGATCAGATGCGTTGCAGTGACATCAGTTCATGCTCTGAGCTACCGCTCCCGGTTCCTTCTTCGACAATTTAGTGTCCTGCATAGTATACATAATCGGTATTTCAACTACATTTCATCGTACATCTTCAATGTTTGAGAACAATAATATTAGAAACTAACTACTAAGGATACCCAAGAAGTGTCCTTCAGAAAAATACCTGGACTATTTGGAGTACAAAATACATTTTGAATTTAGGGATGACCTTGAACCTGTTTTATAGCTAATTAAGAATAATGTAGTTGGTCTTTAGAATATTTTGATTTAATTCATGGAAAAAGATTGACTGATTTACCTAGAGTTTTCAAACGAGTGGCTGGGCAAGATGAATGGGAAGAGTAGAAATGGGAAGTAAGTTTAAGAATACAAGTTTTTTTAAGGTTCTATAGATAATTCTTTCAAAATTTGGTCATTTCTGATATTCCAAGGAGCTTTTAAAACATCTCTTAAGAATTTGTTTTGCCGTATTTGGTGCCGTCTACTGATGCTGTGAAGAACGACGATCATCGTCATGGAACCACCGGACTCAAAGGTCTGCACGCCAACCTTCATTAGTGCCTCTAGTCGAGAGGTTCTAGGGTTCGAGTCCCGATGGTGGAAACATATTGGACACTAGCTAGACAGCTTGATCGAGTTCAGCCGCGGTTTGGAGGAGATTATTGAAGGGGGCCGTTTGCTCTGATTGATAGTTTTCCTTGGATTCTACGATAAATGACAGGCGCATGCCAGAGTACATAAGAAACCATCGAACCATCAAACCATCGAACAAACGGAGTACCATAACAAACGGTCCACGGACCGCGCGCTATTTTTCCTTCCTCTTCATTGTCCTATCCTCAACCCTTATTTACACACATTCATATTTACATTCACTACTCTATCACACATGTCGGAACCAGAAGGGAGACCAGATCTTGTCTCGACTGAGACGGTGCTCTGCTAGTGCGAGATACCTAGATGAAGAAAATCCGCAACCCGATGTAAAGGTCGACGCCGGTTTTCGCTATTCAGCGCGGGAAGAAAAACACCATTTCCGTAAAAAAAATGTGCGCTACGCTTATGGAACAAATGATCACAACACATAATGCTCTGGCAAACACGAAATAATCAATCAACCAACCTCAACTCCACAACCATTCTTGGATGTCCACATCGTTCTTTTTCAAAATTTCTTTCAAAGATTTCATATTTTTTTAGACTCATTTATTTTTATTTCCTCTGGCGTATTCGTTTTATTTTCATCATGCTCTTTTCTTTCTATTATCTTTTTACTTTTATTTTTTCTACTTCTTTCTGAAAGTGAATCACTGACTTGGAAGTAAATATCAAGTGACTATCGTGGGCGTCCACTTTGTTACCATTATTTTCATCTTCAGACTTGTTTTTAGGTTCAACTTACTTATTATTTATTTTTCTATTTTCGGATATTACATTTTCTTCCTATATTAATTAGTATGCTTCAGTTGAACGTCGTATTTCTCGTTACATCTCTCTTGCGTCCTTTTTCCTAGGGCTTTTATCCAGCCAGCAGCCGGTTACCCTTTAAGTCCCGATGGGACGCATATTTTGACCATACACTAGACCAACACACTTGCGGGCTCCACTGATCTGGGGTCAGCAGAACGCGAGGCCCTCCGCGACAACACATACACAGTCAAGGGACACTCAACCATGCCCAAGGCGGGACTCGAAACCGCGACCTTTCGGACCGAAGCGCTGAGTCGGTACTCGCTCTTAGCCATCTCGGCCATCCAGGTCGGATAGCCCCCTAGTAACTCTGTTTATATTATCTTCATTGTCAAACGTAGATATAATCTTTCAGAGAGGAGTTCCTGGATAATAACATGATTTGATTCTGCTTCGTTTGCCGACGTCTACGTGGGTGCGGTTTCTTTGAAGTGGGTCGCGTGGTTCTTTTCGGGGCCCCGGAGTGTGACCGCAGACCCGCGAGCGCCAGCGTCGACGCCCTGGATGCAGCGCTGCCGAAGGAAGAAACTAATCTGGGACAGAGGGCGTCCCTTCAGGAATCAGTTGCCTCCGGTCATCAGTGGACCTTTTACAGAGAAGATAGTAGATGCAGGAGTAAGTTTGAAGATGTTAGGAGAGAAATAGTGTAAAATCAATATAAATTACTATATGGAAAGAATAAGAAAGGAAGGAAGCAAAAGAGCCGACCTGGTTGGCCGAGGTGGCTAAGAACGAGTACCGACTCAGCCCTTCGGTCCGAAGGGTCGCGGGTTCGAGTCCCGCCTTGGGAATGGCTGTTTGTCTCTTGACTTTGTATGTGTTGTCACGGAGGCCTCGCATTCTGTTGACCCCAGATCAGAGGAGCCCGCAAGTGTGTTGGTCTAAGAAAAAAAAACTTGGGGCTAAATGTAAATAAGGGCAATTGCCAACTTTAAATCAAGACCTAAAGCATTTTTCACGCTTTGAGAATTTTAAAATGTGGAGAAAAATATATACTTCTATTTAAAAATTCCAAATTGCGTGAAGGTATCAAAAATTAAAAATGTTCTATCAGGAAAAAAATATGATATCTATCCATCATCTACAAAAACCTTGAGCTAAATTTATCCTAATACCTCAAACCATTCTTAAGGTATTTTCTATGGTCAACTTAGTAGGTTTGTATCCAGAAATAATTTCAATATACATTTAAATTAACGGATCTCTGAAAAACTAAGCCTAGTTTATATTGAAGAAATACACCATTATTCATAAATAAAACAGCGCAACATTGACAAAATTAAATATTAGTTCGCAGCAGGCATTCTGGTGTGTGATATTCTTCACCACTTGGAGACCTTACAAGGTCGACGTGATGTGGCTCCGACATTAATCCAGAATTGACACGGAGAAGTAGCAATTCATGTACTAACTCGTGGCATTCGCAAAGAAAGGCCACCTGATGATGGCCAACGAAACTTACTAACCTTCAAAGAGACATGCAATTCATTAACATTTGATTGGCGGTTAGTCTGCCGCTTGGAAAACTGTTACTTGCACAGCATAAAAGTGAAATGTTGTTGACATCATTACTGTGCCAAGTACAAGCTGTAAAAAATGACTTGCTGAATTTGTCTCCTATAATCCCATTGCCGGTATGACGCGTATTTTTCATATCATTAATACAATCGCTAATGTGAGATGTAGTGGAATTTATTGCATAATACGACTTAACTCAGTTACTTGCACAAATACATAACATAAGAATGCAAAGGACGTTGGATCTATGAAAACATTATCATGAGTATAAAAGTCTTGTCGCAGTTTCTTAAAAACGTGCGACACTTTTCACGTGAAATAGGTCTATTTTTGATAAACAATGGAAAAGGCATTTTAATGACACAATAAAAAAATTGTGTTACAAACTAACATGTATTACATTAAAAGTCTCGAAATCTCCAAACTCATAATTGTATTTAAATTGCAAAATTAATTTTTAAAATGTTATAATGTCAAAGAAGTTTCAGAATTAAACTGAAACAATCTCCAATTTATTTTGGGTTCAGATATCCGTTTGAAGTTTAATACGTTTTGCAACTCAATAATACAAAGTACTTCAGTGATTTGTGTTCATTTGTTAGCTATTTTATTTTTTTTTATTTTACGTCAAAAAACAGTTGAAACTGCGTATGACGTGCTATGGGCAGAAGTGAATTCTGTGCACATTTTCAAAATTCTGTGATCCCTACACTAAGTCATATACTACTAGAATTTTGAATGAAAAAAACCGCTCCCATGTAATAAAATCTATTTTCAAGGATAAATAAGCAATACATTTCGGGCATTTATCCATGATGTCCTTCGTCAAGGAATAATACTTCCTGCCGCGACAACATGGAAACGATAATTTGAATAACTACATTTCCAACTGAATTCTAGAAGACGTGCACAGATAATGAAGTTACATTTATGTATTTACAGCTCTTAAAAATCTTTCTCCAACATTGCACACTATATTCCAATTCCTCTCAAAATACCGGACACGAGTGCTCTTGCTAAACAAGTCGTGAATCAGTGGTGTTGCATGAGGCAGGCGGAAATCAGTTGTTCCCGTTGTAAACAGGGCGGCGGCGGCGGTGCCACGGCGGACGCGTTGGCGGCGGCCCAAGACGCAGGCGAGCGCCCGCGGCCAGAGCGCCTTTTTGTGCGATCAGGATGACAACGGTTTCCGGAACGGAGGTCTTATTCGAATCCACGGCCTCCGCCGCCTTTCCTCGTGCACTCAGACCTGTTCCCGAACAGAAGCCGCCCAACTGCCTCCTCATTCCGGCATCCCTCCCTTCGCACTCCCCTACTGCTCCACATTCACGAAATGCACTCGTTTCGTCTCCTGCCGCTTAGGGCTTTCAAGACTAAACAAACTACTGACCGATATCTTCCTGCTGAACGAGTAACGAATAAGGCCTTCAAGCGTTAATAACTGTAGCTCGGAAGATCATCAAGACAGGTTTTAAAAATGCGCCTTTTGCGCCTCCAAGAAAGATGAGTTGACGTTCTTTCCATATATTTCGTTATTTAAATAACTTCTCTTCATTATCTCCTCTTTTTTATTATTCTTTTTAGAATTGTACTGAAAGAAAATATGTTCTCAAAATTGTGTTTTCAATTTTCCAGGAAACATACAGATTTTTTTATTGGTGGTTCATTGCAATGTTATTGAAGATAATTTATAATCAATGGAATATGCATCACTGACTTCATTAACGTCTATAATTTTATGTTTCAATTTAAACTCTAGAGGTTTTTTTCGAATACCTAATTATTCATGGAATACCTTTCTGTCTCAAGGGCTTTTATCCCGCCGAATGTAGGTTCCATTGGATGCATATTCGCCCTTACACTAGACACCAACACACTAGCGGGCTCCTCTGATCCGGGGCCAGTAGAACGCGAGGACCTTCGCGTCAGCACATGCACAGAAGACAGGGGACAAACAACCAGCCCGAGGGGAACTCGAACCCGCGACCTTCGGACTGAACCGCTGAGTCGGTACACGCTTCTAGCCACCTCGGCCATCCAGGCCGGCGGAATACCATTTATGGACTGAAAAAAGGAATGGATACCGGAATTATATCGCGCAAAAGGTCAGAGGTTCAGTTATTTATATTTATATTACACTAAAATGTTCGTAATATGTCTTCTAGAAGTATGTGTATTCTCGAACAGTTTCCATTCAAAAAGCAACTCCCTCAAAGACGAAAGGACTGGTGTCTGTCATTCCCCACATGAATTCCACAAGCACACTTAAAGAAAGTCTATTCAAGAATTTCTCTGGTAAACTTTTCCACGCCGTTCGCGGAGCACGTCGCTAGCCAGCGGTTGCTCCTCGCTCTTAAGGAGGAGGAGGAGGAGGGGGGGCGGGGGATTTTAATTCAAGTCCATCCGGTCCGGGCCCCGGGGCGCTCCCCTTCGCCGGCGGGCGGCGGGCGAGCCCGCGCTCGACCTGCACCCGCAGGGCTCGCTCACCGGCCACTCCCTCCGCCCCGCGCCCTTCCGTCGCTCGCCGCGAGGGCAACGGACGGAGCTCTCTCGCCACGCTCCCCACCAGCACATGGGCTCCGCTTAAGGCGCATTCTACACAGATCTATTCCTAATTTGGTTTTAAAAATTATATTTAACGTTGTTGAATAAATTAACACACTTTGGAAATAGTTTTGGTCACTTTCTTGGCTAAGAAAAAATATAACTGTAATGGGTAACAAGAAAACGTGAAATTCGTTTTTAAAGAAATTTCCTTTTGTAAATTATCTATCAAGCTAAATATCTGCAGTATTTTTAATCCACTGCACTGTATAGGATATTCTTAATTAATTTTAAGAACAATTCAAGGAATTAATTCAAGGTCGGTACATCTTTTGCAACGAAAGTACCAACAAAATACGACCTAGTTTAGTATCTCATTTTTTATGCAAGAATCCACATTAGAGTGTTTGGTAAGAAACCCATCCATTTAATCGTGATTGTTCCAAACAATATTACATTTAGAAGTATTGAAATAAATAGTTCCTATCATGATGTTCGCTTTCGCTCTCTCTCTCTCTCTCTCTCTCTCTCTCTCTCTCTCTCTCTCTCTCTCTCTCTCTCTCTCTCTCTCTCAACTCTCTTTCTAATTCTCTTTAACTCTCTTTCTAATTCTCTTTAACTCTCTTTCTAATTCTCTTTAACTCTCTTTCTAATTCTCTTTAACTCTCTTTCTAATTCTCTTTAACTCTCTTTCTAATTCTCTTTAACTCTCTTTCTAATTCTCTTTAACTCTCTTTCTAATTCTCTTTAACTCTCGCTCTATCTGTATCTCGCCCTTTCTCTTTTTCGCTCAATCTCTCTCTCTCTCTCTTTCTCCCTCCTCTCTCTTTCTCGCTCCTCTCTCTTTCTCGCTCCTGTCTCTTTCTCGCTTCTCTCTCTCTCTCACTATCTCTCGCTCGCTCTCTCGTTCGCTCTAGCTTGCTTTCTCTTACTCCCGCTCTCTATCGCTCTCTCGTTCTCTCTCGCGTTCTCTCTCGTTCTCTCGCTCTCTCTCACATACACACAAACTCGCACTATTTTATTTATTACGGAAATATGATTTCTCTCCACGCTAGGAACACTTTTCCCCATTGTAGCAAGAAAATCTGCGAGTGAACGGAAGCTACGTCTCGAGGCGAGGCACGGGTTGAGTGTCGCAGCCTGTGCGCAGTGCATCTTCGCGCCGTCTGTCGCTATTAGAAAAGTAGACTCGGACGCGACACCCGAGCGCCGCCGTCTCCCCCACCTGGGCGCAGAAAGGACGCGCCGGCACCTCCCTCCCCTCCCCCTCCCCCAACGCGGCCTCGCGCAACCCGAACTCGGAAACCCGCGCACCGTCCCGTAATTGCATTGTAGAAATGAGCTCGGACATAATAACACACCGCAAATACGACGCGGTAATTTTCAGGTAAACGGTTTCCCGGCGTTTCCTATCGCTGCGTAATGATATATAATTTTAATGATCCAGCGGTCGCGGAGAGCGCCCCTGAACAAACACGGGAGGGGGGGTGGAGGGGCGTGGAGGGGCGTGGAGGGGCGGGAGGGGAGGGGAGGGGACGCGGCGGGCTGTCGCCAACGACGCTTCCAAAGAGAGGGGGTGGCGGTAGGGGGTGGCTTTTTTTTAAAAAAATTATTTCTTCTCGTTCGACAAACTTTCTGTCGACAAACTTTCTGTCTTGTGGATTCTTTCGAGGAGGTTAAATTATGAAATACACAGTTTTTCACTTTTTGGGAATGGCCATCCATAAGCAGTGGTTTTTATTACTCGGAATAACGTAAACATTGGGCTAAGGTAAATGAAGCGAGGTCGAAGACTGTTTCAGTGTGATCTATAGACAGTTATGGAGGATTACGGTGGTTTGAATCGGTCTTTGGGATACCTGGATTTAATGCGTGAGTATGCAGCATTGCGACCTAGGCTGAAGATTAAGGAGCATGGGGAAGTGTGAAGGTTTTGGTAAAAGTTTTGCGCTATTTGAGTTATGTGATCGCTTAATGAAGGCATTTTTAATTCTCTGCGAATCTGGGTGTTCGGAATGAACCAGGGGTCCGGGGGTGGCGTTGGAGACAAAGCGAACGCGACAGCAACATACTGCATAAAACGTGGTTAAAACGTTGGAGAGTAGAGCGCTGCACACCACGTGACGGAGCTCGTGGTGACGATATAATAAGCGCGCGCTAATGGTTAATTTCGGAGGAGGAGCGGCGGCAGAATCTTGTAGAACACGGGGAGCCACACGGAGGTAATTTGGGAGCCCAGCGGTAATTTGTTCCGATTACGCAGCTTTGTAGGGAAGGGAAAGGACCTGTCAGGCAAGGACCTGACAGGAATTCGGAAGGAATTGCGTCTCGCGGTGTTATTCATGCGCATACTATTTTTTAATAATCTCAGCCCGATGATTTAGAATAATTATATTATCACCTTGAACGAAAGTTACAATACACAGTAGGGCATTTTACATCTTTAATTCAAATTTGTAAAATGATGATTTTCTTCAACCAAAAAGGCAATTACTAATAATCTATTTTATATATTCATGGCTATATTATTATTATTATTATTATTATTATTATTATTATTATTATTATTATTATTAATAAACTGTATATTCTAAAATAATTAATTTCGGAAGTGAAAACAGAGTTGTGGAAATGGCGTTTCTGGAGCACCGGGACAATTCAAGAATTACTTCAAGAATTTAGTTTAATCAGATAAACCTTAGTTTCCAAGAGATAATAATTATTCTTGGTAGAAATTATAAGGATCATGTAAAAATATTAATATATTGGCAAAATAATGCTATGACATCGTATATGATGCAGTAGTGTGAGGGACCACCAAGGGCGATAAGGGAGGGAACATTGAACGCAGAGTCGGCGGGGAGAACGACACCGGCAGCGGCAGTGGGGTTCATCTGTTGATGTTTTCGGCCACGTCATTACTCCTGTTAGTAGAGTGAATGCTATAACCCGGGAGGTGACGGAGATGCCTTCCCCGCTGGGTGGTGGGACCCATCAGGGCGGCATGCGGGAGACTTCCCTTCTATAGAACGATTTTCCGAAGGATGAGCCAAAGTGACAGTTCGCGAAAACAAGTGAACATCACATGTATTTCAGAGAAGTATCCCTCCGCCGCGACAGCTGTTCAGTCACGCCCCTTCGTAAAGAGCTAATGGCTCCTGTGAAAACATCCCTATGAAGAAGTCTAAGAGTTTCGCTTAAATATATGCACGTACGTGAGTCCGGGAAATATTTAAATTTAATTACGTATGTGGAAAATCTTTTAACATACTCTGACAATAAGTAAAAGAAAACTGCCACGAATGTAAATAGAAAGAAAAATGATTTTTAGTCGGAAACACATGCACCGGTGCGCATCTCGCATTCAAGTCTCGGTTTTATAATAAACATAATATTTATCACACAAAAAGTAAATTCTATGCAATATATAAAGAAAAAAAGAAAATTTTTACAGAAGAGCACATAACACTGCACTTTCTAATATCAATTATTTCTTGCAGCGCACTATATTTTTGTCGGGCAAGGACACCACAAAAGGAAGTGTCGAAACTACTTACAAGTTAGCCAACTACAAACGAACGAATGCGGCAAGGGAGTTTAATAGGCTCAAGGGCATAACGACCACCGAACCTTCAGTTACGTTGCCAGCACTAGCTGTCACTTTGGCTCATCCTTAGGAACATCGCTCTATAGATGCCTCCCCCAGCGGTTCGCCGCCCCAGCCGGGACGAGCTCTAAGGTCTCGTCCGGCCTCCCGACATATATAATAGCGTAGTGCCGAATGTGTATGTGTAAGAGGAGCGAATTGAGTAAGGAAGAGGAAGGTAAGATCGCGCGAGATCCGCGGCTCGTTTGTTACGGTGCTGCTCCGTCATTCCCCTGATGTTCATCGGAGAAATTTCAGAAAACTACCGATCAGAACAGCCGACTACTAGTATTTTCTTCCAGGCAGCAGCGGCTGAATCCGATCCAGTCATGTGGCTAGTATGAAAAATTCGCCACCGTCGGGACTCGAACCCTAGGACCTCCTAGGATCTCAGCCGGTGCGGAGGCGGGGGTGGTGTCGGAGGCAAAGGTCGAGGCGGAGAACGAGGCGTCGGCAGTCGGCTGCTCCCCAGCGGCCCTGGATTGTCTATTGTTTTCTCTAATATTTTGGCCTTTTGTCACTAATTTGTGGCGGAAAAATAAAATTTTCCAGTCCAAAATTAATACTGGAAAAGTAAAACGTTAAATGATCGCTAATGTATTGCGTGCAGGTCTATCCAAGAAGCGCCGTGCAGCCACGCTTGTTCTATTCTGAACCTGGCAATGATTAATCAGTTCATTACGGACAAAATGGAACCATCTCTGCGGTGGTAATGACGGACGAGCAGCTAAATCGGTTTTGACCCAACGGCAGCAAGCGGCACCACGCGGACGCTAGCCACCTGCTCGCCTAAAAGAAATGTTATAATATAAATAATTAAATAATGTAAAGCTAACGGGGAAATGTTGTAGCTCGCTGCTCCCGGGTCGCACCCCACCGACTGCACGCGGGCTTTCTTTAGCAGCTCCAATGCGCGACCGGGAGCGGTAGCTCAGTGCATCAACTGATGTCACTGCAGCGCCTCTGACCAAGAGGTCCTAGGTTCCCACTCCCCACGGCGGCAGGATTTTCGACACTTGCTTTACAGCTAGGTCGAATTCAGTCGGATGGAGGAGAATTCTAGCGGTCGGCTGCTCTGATCGGTAGTTTTCTGGGGTTTCTCCGATCAACACCAGGCGAATGCCGGAGCAGTACCCTAGCAAACGGACCGCGCGCGATCTGTCCTTCCTCTTCCCTTACACACACACTTACACTAACATGCACTACACTACTACATATTCCGGGAGACCGGTCGGGAGCTTACAGCTTGTCCCGGCTGGGGCGGTGCCCCGCAGGTGGGAGAGCCCTTGTCAGGGGGAAACCCCACTAGCCGACGGTAGGTCGGCGCCGGATCTCCCCATCGAGCGGAGAAGATCACCGCCATCACCGGAGAAAAAACATGCACTACACTAACGGGACTAATGACCAAAGCAGTTGACGTGCCTCTAAACACGAAAAATCAATCAATCAATCCAATGCGCGCTAGCCACAAACTAACAAAATTTCGCATTTTAAAAATCACTTGCAGAGGGATCAAAGTTTATTTTTTACAGCAAATTACCGACAAAATAGCGACAGTTGTGGAGAAACTTTTGGAGTATTTCCGAGGCCATTGCTCTTCATGGCCCCGCGGTGGGCTGCCGGCGCCAGCGACGGCTTCGTCTGCGGGGTCACGGGCGCGATGCCGTCTGACCTAGGCCCCGCCCACGTCTCCCTGCAGGGCGCTCTTGTCTCTTTGCCGCGGACGCAACACATGCACTCTTCGCGAAGTGCAAATGCAAAGGAAAGAAATAATGAGACTACAAGACCTTGAATGACTTCAATACCTATTTCTTTTACCAGTGTAGATTGGTTGGTTGGTTGATTAGTGATTCCGGGCGCGACAACAGCTCAGGTCATTAGTACCGTCAGTGTAATGAATGTTTTTTTCCTCGGGAGATGGCAGTGATCTTCCCCCGGTGGATGGCGAGATCCGGCGCCGACCTACCGTCGGCTAGTGGGGTTTCCCCCTAACCAGGACTCTCCCACCAGCGGGGTACCGCCCCAGTCGGGACAAGCTCTAAGCTTCCGACCGATCTCCCGGAATATGTAGTAGTGTAGTGCATGTTAGTGTAAGTGTGTGTGTAAGGGAAGAGGAAGGACAGATCGCGCGCGGTCCGTTTGCTAGGGTACTGCCCCGGCATTCGCCTGGTGTTGATCGGAGAAACCACGGAAAACTACCGATCAGAGCAGCCGGCCGCTTGAATTCTCTTCCAGACAGCGACTTAATTCGATCTAGTTGAAAAGCTAGTGTCAAAAATGCTGCCGGCGTCAGGACTCGAACCTAGGATCTCCCGGTCAGAGCTGGTGTAGATTTTTTAACTGTTTCAAAAACTATAAATTTAACGGTATTGTGCAAAAGCATGATTTGAAGTGTTCATTGACCTAGGGTAAGCGTACCACTTAAACAATATATTGGAATGTCCTACCAAAAAGAAATATTCTACTTACCACAAAGATGGGTTATTAGGTTTATTACATAAAATTGATAAAGTAAAGAAATGTACGCAAGTAACTAGATGTTCCCAATTATACTTTGAGGGAATAATAGGTTTTGATATAGTTTTAATGACGTTGTTAGTCGACAGCAAAGCCAACCGATCAAATTTGTGCTGGAAATAAATTTTTGAAAACATTCACATTAGCAATCTTCAATGTTGACAAGAATTGAAAGAAAACTGGGCAGTTTCTTTCGAGTTTGGGGAGGGGAAGTGACTTGGCAACCACCTATTCTCGTTGTACGCGCACCGACTGAATTCTTTTATTTTGCTTCGCGTCTCACGAGACAGCTGACGTCATTCGACAACAAGGTTCCAAGGATGAGTCTGTTCGGCATTAATTTTTTGTTACTCCCGTGTTGCTTTATGAAGCAGCGACTATTTTTAAATTTCTTGATATGAAAAGAACTCTTGTTCTTTGTACAGTAGATACTGTATTATACAATGTTACTGTAGTATTTTTGAAGACGGTTTTTCTTAAAGCACTAAATTTATAGGCGCTACACAAGAGTATTTCATTTGTTGTTTTTTAGCAGCGCGCATGGTACTTTTCGGAGCATCACTCTGTGTGGTTTTGTTGAGCAGTACTTTTTCTGCTACAAGTCACTACCGTTTGCACCACATAACATTCAATAATTTTAAATAACGTTTGTAAAAATTTATCATCACGGATCACATATGAACCAAAATCCCATTCATTTTCCTATCTTCTTCCACCTCTCACGATCATATCTAACATCACCATGCAGTGGAAGAATTATTTTGCGATTTGCTTGGATAGGATTTATCGTCATCAGGATTAGGATTTATAGGATTTATCATCATCATCATCATCATCATCATACAAAATATGGCACTTCTACATAATTCGGAGAAAATATATTTATAATCAGAATTTGTATTTGCATAGTTTGAGTTGTCAATCAAATACGCCAATTACTTTCATAATGTTATAGTTATACGTAATGTTATAGTTAAGAACAGAAACCATCACACTAACGACTTCCGCACTTCGGAAAAAAGAAGGGAGAAAAATGAGTTAAGGTTAATCATTCAACAGGAAGAACTTTGTCGCGAGTTGAAAGACAGTAAATGTCGTAGTCAGCAGGTACTTTACATTATTATGAAGACACACAATGTTAGGTTAATGACAGCATCCGCCTGTTATGCACACGCCGTCGCTTTTGAAGGTTGACTGAAAAGGTAAATGATTCATATTATCCCTTTTACTTAGAATTGTCGATGTAAAACCTGAAATAGTTTCCGGTCTCTCATTGGGTATAATTTACCCTACTAGTACATTTATTGGGGCATAGATATTTACAATCATCTTGTTTTGAAAATCGAAATGCCTTGAAAATCGGTCCAGAGTAGGTTTGGTAAAATCATCACTTGATTACGTTGCGTCACGTGCGTGAAGGGCGCCGCCGTCATTTCAGACTTGGCTGAAGGAGATACCTTGAGTCCCGCTCGCTGCCGCCAGAGAGGCGAAGCTGGGAAATGGGTTGTAGAACCGATTGGGAATGGTTCGTTTGAGAGAACTCTTTTTTCTGCATCTGATATAAATAAATATCTGGTGGTGCTACAGAATTGCACATTCCCGTACGAGTTCGTTTCGTAATTTCTTTGGGTCTTCGGGGTAGATTTCAATTCTGCTCCATCCTCTTCCCCGCTGGCATTTGTCGCCACCCAAACTACATTTTTCACATTTTCTCAATTTTTGGTCTCATATGGTAGAACCTAAATGTGACTGAGAATATTATAGAAGACTTAAACCCTGTCATATAAGGAAAGTTTCCTTGAAAAATTTCGAACGGTTTTAAAGAAGTGTTTAAGCGTTACTGTAAATGCGAAATTCGAAACTTTTTCACAGAAAATCTATGAGTGTTCGAGAAATCACTTGAAGTCATTTGAAGTAGTTGCACTAGCACTTGCAAATCTCATAAAGTATAAAAATCGCCGGAAATGTGCTTATTGATGTAATGAGAGAAATTTCAAAAAATATTTTTTTGAAAAACCAAAAAAATACAGCCAATTGGCTTTTATGTCGCCTTAACCAGAAAATTTAGCTCTACACGTAAAAATATTTACGAAGAAAAATTGTAGAGCCTTTTTAAGAAAATGGGAATTTAGCGTTTCTGAAAATGTGGAATTTTGAACTCACTTTCACAAAACAATGTTGAGTTTGCGAGATATTTTAAAAGACATCATATGAAGCGCTTCTTTAATAAATTCAATAATTGATACAAATTGCCATAAATGTAAATATTAACGATGAGAGAGACAAGTAAAATACATATTTGTAATTTTTGAAAAAAAAACGTAATAATACAGCCAAATGGAGTTCATGTCATCTTAAACATTTAACACTATCCCTGCCAAAAGTAAAAAAAAAATGGTGCCGTTTTTGATAAATACTTCTTTTGGTATTTTTAATAATTGATAATTTTTACGCAATATTGCGCAAAATAACTAAACTTTTCAAAAAATCTACATAAACATAATGAAAGAACTAATTATGAAAAACACATTTGATTTGAAGAAAAAAGTCTCTTATCCTTAATTTAGTAGTTGTAGGAACACACCCAAAAATTTAATTTTTTACAATTTTAAAAATTTGGAGGAAACAGTGAAAATTGAACCTATGCTACTTTTGTAAGTTAATTTCACTGTATTCTTACAAGAGATTTAAAGTAAACATTTGGAGCTATTTTTGAGAAAATTTTGAAAATGTCGCAAGGGCTTCATGCAAAGTAACCCCAAAATTTAAAGAATTATTTTCAAAATCTCAGAGCTTCAATCCGGGCCAGATAGACGAGGTAATGTTCATTTTGGAAAGATCTTATGATTAGTTAAGGAGTTAATGTTATTGACAGACAAACGGACAGACGGACAGACGGACAGACGCCCAGACGGGCAGGCGCCCAGACGGAAATACCTAACTTTGATATCGTTGTGTATAGAAGAGGAGCAATCACTTGATCACGCATGTGTTACATGTGGAAATAGTTGTAACACCACGTATGTCCCTTTTAGAATGAAATGTAACGTTGCGGGCGGCGAACAAGAGGGTCATAAATTTTGAAATAACTCACTAGCCGTAACAAGCCACACATTACGTTGCCCACACCTATTCAATTATACATAACAAAAAAAGAAAAGAAAAGTAGGAAAGAAAAGAAAGAAAGAAAAAAGGGGAAAAAAGAAAGAAAGAAAGAAAGGGTCTGAAAAATAGGGAATATGAGAGAAGAAACATTCCTTCGTTTCCCACTTTTCGGATTCATTAAATTTTCCACATCTTGTTTTTTTTCACAACTGCCATAAAACAATTTGTTTTTTAAGAAGCATGTGTTCATTCGCACAATTCATCATTGATAATTATAAGTAGATACGGAAGCTGAAGCAATAATCAATTCGAGAAAGTTCGAAGGATTGATATGGTGGAGTAATATCTTCAATGGAATTGGATGTGTTTCTACGAGTACATTTTCAGTATGTACCATTTACTACCCTTATGAATACGAGCTAGTATTAGAGGCGTTATTTTTAAGGAAGACAGAATGAATTCTTTCTTAAATGTTGCAAATATGTGTAATTGAGCTCTTGGAAACATGTTTTGTACGCAGGGAAATGACTTAAGAAACAGAATTTCATCTTCTTGTGACCGTCATTAAACGCCCCTGGCCGTGCGCAAGTTCGGTGCGCTGCCCTCCGCGTGGCGAAGGGCAGAAGCGGAGGACGCGGTGCGGGGGCAGGCCGACCATTCACCTCACGAAGCGCGCGTTGGATCCCGAGAATTCCGTCTGCCGCCGCGCCGTGATTCACCGCCCGGCCACGCCGAGCGCTAGCTGCCCTGCCGCCGCAGTGACCGCGCGAGCAGGGCGCGGCGGGGCGGGGCGGCGACGAGCGCAGAGGGAGGGGAGCATGTAGAGTGGAACGTAGAGGGACGGGGCAAAAGAGTGGAGAGCGGAGGGAGAAGAGCAGGGAGTGGAGCGGATAATGTGAGGTGAGGTAAAGCGGGACGAGGAGGGATAGAAGTGGAGAAGGAGGGTTTCCGGGCGCGTCGACTGCTGAGGTCGGGCATTCACCTGGCGTCGATCGGATAAACCACAGAAAAGTACCGAAGCAACCGGCCGATAGAAGTATCTTCCACGCCACACCTGAATTCCACCTAAGTAGCTAGTGTCGAAAATCTGCCACCGTCGAGACTCGAATCCTAGGACCTCCAAGTCACACACGCAACAGTGGCAAGCGCTATTGCCCTGAGCCATCTCAGCTGGTCGGGAGAAGAGGAGGGGTGGGTGAGCGGGGGGTGAGCGGGTGGTTGAGCGGGCGGGTGAATGGGTGGGTAAGCGGGTAGGTGGGTGGGTGCGTAAGCGAGTGTCTGGGCGGGTGGGTGGGTGGGTGGGCGGATAAGCGAGTGAGTGGGAGAGCGGGTGGGTTAGTGGGTCGGTGTCTGGGTGGACGGGTGAACGAGAGGGTTAGAGAGTGGGTGAGCGGGTGGGCGAGTGGGAGGGTGAACGAGTGGGTGAGTTTCTGGGTGAGCGGGCGGGTGAGTGGGTGTGTGAGCGGATGTATGGGTGAGTGAGTAGGTGGATGGGTGGGTGAGCGAGCGGGTGAGCGGGCGGGTGAGCGGGCGGGTGAGCGGGCGGGTGAGCGGGCGGGTGAGCGGGCGGGTGAGCGGGCGGGTGAGAGGGCGGGTGAGAGGGTGGGTGAGCGGGCGGGTGAACGGGTGGGTGAGCGTCTGGGTGAACGAGCGGGTGATTGGGGCGTGAGCGGGTGGGCGGGGCGAGGATGGTGAGAGCGGGTGAGCGGGCGGGTGAGTGGATTAGTGAGCGAGCGAGCGGGTGAGTGGGGGAGCGCTCAGCAGCTTGGGACAAAGTGGCGCCGGTTTTCCCCGCGATGCAATCGCTTCCTCTGCGCATCACGTGCCGCAGCTCTGCAGGAGGGGCTGCGCCGCCCGCTATGCTTTTGTCACTTTTCTCAACGGCTGTCCGTTGGACATTTAAGGATTTCGATTCCGGATCCCAATTAGTTTCGGAAAGAAAACTCCATTTCTTCCCTCACCACTTAACAAAACGCAATGAACTGGAATTGTGATGTGAATGCTGAGTATAATCTCAACAGAGGTGACTGGAATTCAATTACAATGGCCTAAAGCTGCTAGAAGTAACTCGTTTATTATAATTAATAACGCATTTCACAGGCACGCCAGAAACTACGCCAATCACGAATATAGAGAAACATCAGAAATCAACGAATTTATATTTTTCTTCTTTGACACGAAAAAGTCAAGTAGTCAATAATAAAAATGTATTTTATAATATTTTTCAATGACAAATATCTGTTGAAATTCTATTAACGTTTTGGTTCACAATAAGAAAAATTGTTCTTCATGAATACATTTGAGCTACCATATTTCACAGTTAAAAAAGAATGTGGAAAGAAAATATTTGCACGTTACAGAGTCTCAAAACGGTCGTATCATTATTCTGGAATGAAGATAAACTCTCCAGAACAGGTAAACAACGATGCAGTTCGGAGCAAAATTGTTCTTGCTCACCTCTAATCGTTCACTTCTCGATTATGGAATGCATTATTCTGTTTATTCGTGCAGACGTGCAAATGGAAAAAGTGACTTTACAGAGCATCATGATCTGTGCAAATAAGATGCGTTCTGATACAAATGGGAAGAGGAAAACTAATAAACGAAAAGTAATTTACAACTTGCTAGCAGTATTTTACATTTAAAAAGTCACATCTTTTACTATACGTTTTATATCTATCAAGTCTTAATATGTTTTCATAATTATCTCAAATTCTTCTTGATCCTCCAATTACCACACTGCAAACTTAACCCCTTCATTGTTTGTCTTCAAAACATTAATGTGTTCCCCCGTTTTCTTCATTAGGCGTGTACATTCTTCGAGTGGGCGAATTTGGCTACTCAACTCTGCAAAACTGAAAATCAGGTTGGACGCTAAATAGATAGCTAATTCACACCAACGACTTGTATCTCGAATGAACATTATATCTCGAAGTGAGGTCCTGTGAATTTTGGTTGAATATTTTTAAGTTAAAAATAACTTACATGGCACACATATTGTCTCATAAATAGCTCTTTTTCTGATGTATTTAATTAGATAGCAAAAATGTAATAAATCTATCATTTGGTGCAGATACACTCAAGTTGATTTTTACAGATTTTGAGATATATTGATCACACTATTTATAAATATATTCACACGCATCGACTGGTGTAAATATCTCTCATGTCCTCTGCAAACTGTGGGTGTAACATCTGGCTAAAGTTTTCGTTTGGAGGAGAATCGAGTGTAAGGTATTTTTTTTTTTTACTTGGGATGAAAAATCGTGGAAAGCGGCTGGAAAACAAGGGTTGGAAAACAACTGGTTTATTTTAATAAAAACCAAGCGGAAGTGTTTTTTTTGTTAAAACCACTTTTTTGTTTAAATCATGTTTATGATTAAAATGTTTCCATAATTTTTTTGTTTAAATATTTTACTTTTTTGTTTACAATAAGTTTTGGTCTCAAATAGATTTTTCGTTTCATTAAACCAGGTTCTGCAAATATCGATTAACAAGTATGTAATACGACTGAGATAAAAAAATCTTAGCTTTTTCTGCACAATTTCTTCGAAAAAATGTGTACATTTTCTTAGTAAATGCATTTTCATTTTCGAAATCTGACCATTTATTCCACTACGCAACTTTTGCATCTGGATCTCTCACCTTTTCTTGATAAACATTTTATCGTTTCAAAGTTCTACCACTCAGTGTCCCTCCCCCTTAACAACTCGGCTCTTTGACACGAGTACACATTGCAGCAAGCAGTTGTACCTCAATCGCCCGTGCGCGAGCACTAGCGAGTCATGCGAGCAGAGTGAGCCAGAGGCTGTCATCGCGAGTGATGTGAGTGACGATGACAGCCGTAGAGGAAGATATCATTCCTCTATGGTTCAGCCAGCCAATGTTGCCGTTGTATAATATTCTCCTCTCCTTGGGATAACCGTCCTGCTCCTTTCCCAAGTTTCCTTCTCTCGCGGTTGGGCCGTCAGTCATCGCCTCGCGCCCTCCCTCCGCTGCCCACAGCCGTGGTTTAAACCAGCCAACCCTGGAAGCGAACATGGATGGTTTCTGTCTCAGCGATTCAGATATGTTCCAATTTTACGAGCGCGCATCCACATTCGTCCCAGAGATCCACTTGCGCCTCTGCGGCGCGCAGCAGGAAGCGCCCGTCGCCCGTCGCCCGTCGCCCGTCGCCCGTCGCCCGTCGCCCGTCGCCCGTCGCCCGTCGCCCGTCGCCCGTCGCCCGTCGCCCGTCGCCCGTCGCCCGTCGCCCGTCGCCCGTCGCCCGTCGCCCGTCGCCCGTCGCCCGTCGCCCGTCGCCCCTCGCCCCTCGCCCCTCGCCCCTCGCCCCTCGCCCCTCGCCCCTCGCCCGTCGCCCGTCGCCCGTCGCCCGTCGCCCGTCGCCCGGCGCCCGTCGCCCGTCGCCCGTCGCCCGTCGCCCGTCGCCCGTCGCCCGTCGCCCGTCGCCCGTCGCCCGTCGCCCGTCGCCCGTCGCCCGTCGCCCGTCGCCCGTCGCCCGTCGCCCGTCGCCCGTCGCCCGTCGCCCGTCGCCGTCGCCCGTCGCCCGTCGCCGTCGCCCGTCGCCCGTCGCCCGTGCGTCGCCCGTTGCCCGTTGCCCGTCGCCCGTCGCCCGTCGCCCGTCGCCCGTCGCCCGTCGCCCGTCGCCCGTCGCCCGTCGCCCGTCGCCCGTCGCCCGTCGCCCGTCGCCCGTCGCCCGTCGCCCGTCGCCCGTCGCCCGTCGCCCGTCGCCCGTCGCCCGCGCCCGTCGCCCGCGCCCGCCCGCGCCCGCCCGCGCCCGCCCGCGCCGCCGCTCGGAGCAGTGGCCTCGCCGGCGACAAGGTCGCGGGCGGCGCGGGGCGTCGAGCCTGGGCCCGCGAGCCATCGCCCGCCGCCCCGCCCCGCCCCGCCCCCCGCCAAAACACCCGTTCCCGAACGGGTTTCCAAGACCAAACGAGAGACAGGTCGCCGTCACGCCGCCCAACAGCACAGCAGGCAGCCAGGGCCTTCGCCAACCAAGTGCTGCACAGGCACCTACCAACCACCCTTGTATTTCAAAATTTAGCGACTTTTAGGTGTGTTCGCAGACTTTTGAAAACATACGAAAACCTTTAGCTCGAGAACTGAAACATCAGGGTCACAGATGAAAATACTGACCCCCCAAAAAATGAGGTAGGACTACGGGTTAGTATTTTTGGCATGAACCAATTAAATAACATGATTCTTGTGACGGCGTAGAGTATTAGATCTACAGAGTGTAGTGTAAAGAGTAAGAGAGTCTTTAGAGTAATATTATGTGCGTTTGAAATCACACAATGACGTTTCGAAGCGATTCTTAGTAAATGTGTGAGTTACCACATGAAGAATAAGTAGCGACTTTGTGAAGTGACTATGTTTTCTTTATGACACATTAAGACGCGTTATTTACTACCTTATGCGTTTGTCATATAATCGAAATTAATTTCATTTAATTGAGTCTTTCTTCAATTCAAGGATCGTCGTTCTCGAGTCACTTTATTGACCGTAAATACATAACATGATGTAGTCTGCTGTATGTGTTAGGAAGCCTTGTTCGGATTTTCAATAGTCGCAATAATTCACTCTTCCCCCAGGAATGGAAGACGCTTCATGATGGATGACAATAAACCACAAATGATCGTCTTTGAGTAAGTTCATATTGCCCAACACTCTTTTGCATTGGAATACACTTAAGAACCGACTAAGTGATTTTTCTTTTCCTATATCAAACTATATCTTAACCATATTTTCATATTATTTTCTATTACTCGTTTGAGCTTCCGTTAAAACAAACTACTTACAAATTACTTTTTCCAGAGTTGTTAGAACTCTCAAATTACATTCCGCTTCCAAATAATTATAGAACTAACATCCATTATTACAATATATTAAAAATTATTCAATAATTGATAACTGCAAACGAGTTTGCATTCTTCATATGAATGGGAATCATTCTTTATATCAATTTTCAAGGTTCGTATCACTAAACAGTGTCATTCAACTCAAATCTGAAGTCAATCCCGAGTACAGAAACTCTTCTGACATAGTTCCGTTGAAACTCCGAAACGTATTTGCAAAAAACTGTTTAGTTCGGCGAAAGAGGGTACCTTTTTCATTTTATGGCATTTATTACAGGTGAGAAAACAAATTAATATTTTATAAAAAGAGTTATTAATGGCACAGACAACGTTTGTTTCAAAATCCATTTGATCGAAAAATTACCATAAGAGGGAAAACATCAGGAGAACTTAAAAAGAGCTTAGAGAGGTTACAAAAGAGAGCGGCAAAATACACATTTCGTAGGAACACACCTGCGCATTGGGAATCATTAGAACGCCGGAGGAAAAGGGCACGACTTAGCGCGCTGTATAAATCTTACGTTGGTTGCTCCGCATGGCAGGAAATTCAGGGAAGGCTAGATAAACCAGATTATTTAAATAGATTTCATCACAAATATAAAATTAGAACAAGAATACAAAGAACGGACATAGGGAAATTCTCCTTTGTAAACAGAACTAGAGTAGATTGGAACGATTTGCCTGCGGCAGTTTTTAAGCCCTTTCCTTGCTCAGCGCGAGGTTTTAGAAACAAAATATAGAAAATTAGTCAATATGGTGAAAATATATTGTGAAGTGAAAGGTGCGATTATACGTAGTATTCAGTAAAAAGTATTGAACAGTTAATACACAGATAAAGTGATGTGCAGTGCAGTGCAGTGCAGTGAAGTGAAGGGAGGGGAAATGATTTCATTACTTTCTGTTTGTTTCGCTAGTCGAAAACGTCTTTCTATAGGCTATGCGGACAAGCGGTATTTATTCATTTATTTGTTGATAGTAACGAGTGTTTTACGTATTAGAAATGTAATAACTATTATAAGTATTATATATTATTACACTGTGGGGTTAGGTAAAAATGTTTACCCATGTTTGCCTAATTGTGAATAAATAGGTGCAGGTTGGTGTGTATGCGAGGGTTCCTTGGTCTGTCTATGTATCTACGCGTGTATGTTTCTATGTATGTATGTATGTATATTTGTGTACTATGTAAGTTAATTTATCAATCTGTTAGCATATATTCATTTGTAGTATAAGAATGTAAATGCCATCTGCACATCTAGAAAAGTACAAAGACAATCTGTTTTTATATGGATTTTTTATACATTTTTATGTTATTTGTAACTGTATTTGTAATTGTATCTGTACTTTCGTATTTCTGCATTCTGGCACCGGGCACCGTCTGCCCAATTGTAGAATAAATTTCTATCTAACTATCTATCCATGTATCTATCTTCACAATACAATTGCGACATCTGGAAGGTCAAGCAAAGATTGTCATGTCCAGCGAGATTGACCAACTAAAGATCTCCTGACGAGAGTCCCCCAAGCGGCAGGTGTGGGCGCGGGCGCGGGCGTGACCCTCCGAGAGGCCTAATGGCGCATCACTTAGCGAGTGGGCGAAGCGCCGTCCACGGGGCTTCCACCGCACTCTCGTGGCGGGCGACATCCATGCCCATGGTTTCAATACATCCATGTTTTTCAATAAAAATCGATGTTTTTAAAAAAACACAGATTTTTTAAATCCGTGGTTTTTCCGACATCGATGTTTTGTGTTCGATGTCATTTAGGTTTTCGATATTTTGTTTGTGAATGAAAAAAGTTTCGTAATCAGAATTTTGTGGAAGTTACAATTTTGTAAAAGTTAAAATATGAAATAATTGATACCACTCAGTTTATGAGACATATGCGTATGACCATGTATTCTTCCCGTACCTATCTACGGCGAATTGTGGAATCTCCGACTTCCTTCAGTTGACCTTGAGTTCTCAGGCTTTCAGGCTTAGTTTTTTAAATTCTTAGTATTTTTTAACTTTATTTTGTCTGTTGAATTTTAATTATCAATTAATAAACGGGTTACTATCAATTTAATATTGCTGCATGCAAATATTCAATGTTGGAGTTTACTAAACAGTTTCAACCAACTGAAATGTGACTAGAGGTGCTACAAAACGACACGAACGTTTTCGCACTAGTTAGTTCACCAATCTCTTTAGACTGCATTAGGTTGGGCTACCCTCTTCCCAGCTGCATTTTATCGCCTCCTAAAAGACAATTTTTTCATATTTACTCAACTTTTTGTTCCCCTAATAGTAGAATTGTAATAAGTCTTTAAGATTAGTAGTAGGCAGTAAATTACTTCCTCTGCCGAATGCGTTAGGGATAGTAATTTACTACATAAACGAACACAAACTATCTCATTTTTAGGTATTAGAGACCTAAAATAATAATTTTTGTGCAGGAAAATCTCCGTTTTTGCTACTGCTTTACATGACGTTCTCTATACTACCTTGTAGAATGGAAGAAAGTAAAAATGGATAACGTGTTATGTATAAAATAAAACAGCATTAAATATTAATTATGCCCGATTTTTATGAACTATGTTCAGTTAAGATTTCTATGACGAGAAATGTACTATTCTGATTAATAGGAATATACATTTTAAAACAGAGAATGGGTACATCTGAAATACTTCCATTATTCTTGCAGCCATTTCATTTCATTTCGAGAAACATTGTATTTTTGTAGCCGTAGTGCAGTCTTTATTTTTTTCATGATGTCGTTTCAAAAGCTGAAAAGTCAGTTTCGTGGGAAACCTCATATATAACTTTACTATTTTATTATTTTTAATAGTAGTCTCTTCTTGAACAACGGACACTCTTTTTCACCAAAAGTCAGCTATTGTAAAGGAATGGCGTTTTTTTCGAGTAGACAAAGATGCAAATCATCTCACTAATAATACACATTTTTGTAGAAAACATTTTTATAGTCTTATATTGAGTTTCTTTTCCGCATGGTAACTCTCATAGAAAGAAATAGTTCAGTGTGAAGGATACAAAAGAGAAATGTATCTCTCGCGCATCCTCCACAAAGATTGCGAGGTCGCTAACGCAGAGTGTGAGGCCGGTCCAGTCGCGGCTTCTGAGCACCCAATCAGTCGCGGGGTGGGTTGACTCACAACTGACACTGTAATCCGATTTCCTTGTAGCCCAGTGGAGCAAGGCATCCGGAGACAGACTCACTTCTTCCAACCGGCTTAGGTGACTCAGATCATCAACTGATGTCATTGCAAAACCTATGAACGGGAGGACTTAGGGTTCGAGTCCCGACGGTGGCAAAATGTTCGACACGAGATAGCTAGATATAATTCAGTTGCTGTCTGGAGGAGAATTCTATCGGCCAGCAGCTCTGCTCGGTAGTTTCCTGTGGTTTGTCTGTTCAATACCAGGCGAACGCCGGAGCAGTACCCCAACAAATGGGCCACGGAGCTTGCGCGATCTTTCCTTCCTCTTCCTTGTCCTTTCCTTACCTCTTACTTACATACAGTTACACTAATATGCACTACACTACCACACATTTCAGGAGACCGGTCGGGGAATTAGAGTTTGCCCTGGCTGGGGCGTTGCCACGCTGGTAGGAGATACCTGGTTGGAGATAACCTCCAGCCGGCGTGTAGGTCAGCGCTGGATCTCACCATCCAGCTGGAGATCACCGCCACCTCCAATGATTAAATACCGCACTACACTTAAGGGACTAATGACCTTAGCAGCTGACGTGCCCGGTATCAATCGGTTCAATTCTTTCTTCCGAACGTACACGCGGTACATCAGCTTCGAAAAAGGCTTTTCGGCGAATCGTCTCGATTTACAAGCCTCAACCGCGTCCGTTATTTCCTTTACCTGCCCAAGGACGTTAATAATTATTACAGGGCTTCCTAAATCAAAGTCACGAGCCTTAACTGCTTGATGTATATTTGTATGTTTTGCTGGTGTGTTGATATATTTTATTTCCCATCTCCCCTTTTCCCCAATTTTGGGAGTCTTAAGGTCCACTAGGACGGGTGTGGCGGCGGTGGCAGCTGCACCCAAAACCGCTCCCGCAGGGCTCTCGTATTTGCGTAATCTGGAAGACTCGGCGCTTGATGTCTAAATCTATGGGATAATGAAGCCATTTGCAAGTCTTTTTCTGAATTTGAAGCAAAACACTGCTTCATCTTAGCATGATGGCAACAGTCCAAGATTGGTAAAAAGTTGTTCTTTTAGTCCAGATGAGATTATAAAGTATGTCAAAAATGTAAAACGCAGGAATATTAGGAGGGAGAAAAGAAACGAGTATTTCAGTAATAACGTATTACGTTTTTAAATGTGTAGTATATTAAAACTCTTAAACAGAAAAATATTGAATAAGACATAGTAGAATGCACAGAATACATAGAAATTCGAAGGTATTCCAAATAGTAAAGGGTTTATTACAAGGAAAATCTTGGTTATTTGACGCTTAACTCACTGAAGACTACTAAGCCAACAATCCTCACATTGAAATCAATATATCGCAAAAACACTCTAAGCTCAAAAGACTTGTGTTACACACTTCAATCGTGAATTGTCAAATTGCGAGTGTTTATCCGTCAGTGTTTCCGCATTTTTTCTTTTTTTTTTTTGTTTGTTTTTGTTTTCTCTACATGTTAAACTAATTAAAATGTCTTCAGTTTTGTAACAATTGAGTCTGTCCTTCACATTACGTTAGTTCCGCTCGATTTGACCTACCCGGAGCACCTCACTCTACCATCCTCATTCTTGTCAATACGTCGGTTCCATTTGTCTCTATCCTTAGCCCTGCTCCCAGAACCCATATTTTCCCCCACCCCACCTCCATCTCCTCTACTCCCAACGTTACTGCCGCAAAGCCGAGCGCTCGGCCAAGTTAATTATGCTCATAGGGCGCCATTAGTTTTAATCGGCTAATATAATGGTCTCATCAATTAGCAGAAGTAGATGTTTGCGTGGGGCGGGGGCTGGGATCGGCTGCTGCGCGGATCGCTTCCGACGGCCAGGTAATCGTCGCGCTCATCGAACGCCGCAAAAGCCGCTCGACGCCCTCGGAGGTCCAGCGGGGGGAGGGGGCGAGGAGGGAGGGCGGGGACGCGTACGGGTGCGAGTGCGCGCCTCACGGATGAGTGACGCTTGCAATGACCATGTCTGTGAGACTTTGAGTCATCGGGACGATAACAATGATGAGACAGATGGTGGCGATAGTTAAAGGAATGTCAAAAGCCATGTTATTTGCGATGGGTTAGAGATGGTTGCAGATGGGGGAGAAAATAAAGAACCGCAAGGAGATAGCGAAAGAGAAGCGACGTTAGTCAAAAATTTGCAACTGTACTGAAGAGGTGTTGCGTGGAAAAGGGGAAAGGGCTAGGAAAAGGATAGAAATCGTGAGTGGGAGTGGGGACTTCGAAAAGCATAGGAAGCGGGAGTGGATTGATTGATTGATTTTTTCGTGTTTCCGGGCTTGTCAACTGCTTCGGTCATTAGTCCCGTTAGTGTAGTGCATATTTTTTCTCGGGATATGGCGGTGATCTTCCTCCGCTGGATGGCGAGATCCGGCGCCGACCTACCGTCGGCTAGTGGGGTTTCCCCCTAACCAGGACTCTCCCACCAGCGGGTCACCGCCCCAGTCGGGACAAGCTCTAAGCTCCCGGCCGGCCTCCCGGAATATGTGGTAGTGTAGTGCATGTTAGTGTGTGTGTAAGAGGAGAGTACATCGCGCGCGGTCCGTGGCCCGTTTGGTAGGGTACTGCTCCGGCATTCGCCTGGTGTTGATCAGAGAAACCACGGAAAACTACCGATCAGAGCAGCCGGCTGCTAGAATTCTCCTCCAGACAGCGACTGAATTCGACCTAGCTGGAATGCTAGTGTCGAAAATCGTGCCGCCGTGGGGAGTGGGAACCTAGGACCTCCCGGTCAGAGGCGCTACAGCGACATCAGTTGATGCACTGAGCTACCGCTTCCGGTGCGGGAATGGTGGTGGTTGGAGTCGGAGTGGGGGCGAGGGATGGTGTGGGAGCGGAGAAGGGGAGTGGACAGCAAGGGCGGGCGACTTTGACGCTGGTGGCGCTGCTCATCAGCACTTCGTCTCCCTCCGACTCCGCACGCCGGCCGCCCCCCCTCCCCATCCCTGCCCCCCCACCCCTCCCCTGCCCCACCCTCCCCGCCCCGGCTAATGGCCGTAATGATAATAATTCCGACATCAGCCTCGGTTTCAGCGGAGCGGATGCTCGGTAGAATTTAAAATTCGAAGGACGTTATGCGGGCGCTAAACGATTTTGCTCTTATTACATCTAGAATCTGACAAATTTACCGTGTTCGTTTGCTGACGTGAGCAGAGATTTTGCGTAATCACAGTTTAAACGCGAGTGATTTCTTTTTTGCTTACTCAAGAATTACCATCTCCGCACACTGCAAAAACAAAAGGAAATGAAGAAAAGTTTCTAAATATTTAAACATTTGGTGTCACCTCATAAATGTTTTAATAATACGGAAAATGTCGAAGAAATGTTAATTTACATAATAATTTTAATTCTGCCTAAAGATGTACTGAGAAATGTTTGAGATCGAATGATCTCATTTCGCTGTGCGTTTGTACTTTTTTTCACTAAAAATACTTAGAGAAAATTTGAGATTTTCATGTATTCGAAGAGATTTATTATTCTATTTATATTCAAACTTATCATGTCATAATTTCAATCTATGAATTTTTAAATAATTACTTATAAGCTTTAGAGGCACAGGTGGTGGACAAAAATGTGGAAACGCCCAAATGAGTAGAGGCGTATGAATTGTGGCTCGCCCGAAAATGCTTATGTCGGCAGGTTTCGGAAGTGGGACGTTATGCGCAGCAGACACTTTTATCTTATTTTTTGTCAGAATCCTATTCAACGTTAATCTCTCTCGATCACACAACATTCTCTTCCGTTTCCGTCGCTACGATTTGTTTTTCGTTGGACGTATCAGATCGTAATTGCGGGCACTGTGCCTAGCCAAATACCAAACATTTCGGCTACCGTGATTACAGAAGCGCCCACAATAACGGTTCTAACAATTTCCATTCGTTTCAATTCTGGTCATGGTGAACTCCAAACTATATAAAACACAGCGAAAACGATTGAATCTTGCAACGTTTTTCGCGGGTTCTGCAGGTGCAGTTAGTGGGCAAATACGACAGCGCTAGCTGCAGATTTCACTTGAATTAACATTTGAATTCATGCACCATTGATTTGGCAACTCTATATTCATTCATTCTCTGTAAATAGTTTCCAAGTTGTGTTTAACATTATAGCAAGTGAACAGGAGAGCATAAATTATAATGTTACCATTTAAAAATTATATTGAGTAATAGGTTGGTTTCTTTAATCTTTAAGTTTCGTAATAAATTATGTTATTACGACGATATTTAGTTCTAAAATGAGCTGTGAATTTTAGATTTTTGGAATAGTAAACAATATTCACGTTATTTATAGTATTAAATGTAATTATAGGGCAAATGATTTAATTGAAATTGTTTTCAGTACAGTACATGTATCGCATTATGTAATACGATGTATAATGCTTAAATGCCCGGCGCTGGCCCGGCGCTGGCCCGGCGCTGGCCCGGCGCTGGCCCGGCGCTGGCCCGGCGCTGGCCCGGCGCTGGCCCGGCGCTGGCCCGGCGCTGGCCCGGCGCTGGCCCGCATCTCGCCTAACCCAAATTCACGAACGCCGCGCCGCGCCGCCACTTTGATAACGGTCGTCGTCCGCGCGCTGCGCCCGGGCACGTGGGATGCGAACGACGCAACGAATTGAATGGACCGCGGCGCTCTAACCACTCCGAGACGTGGACGCACGAAATGGCTCTTGCAGGGTTCTTTCTTTATTCTCTAAGAAATGTGAAATAAAAGTAAATGAATTTGGAGCGCGTGGCTGCGATTTCAAAACAACTGCCCTTTTATCTTCTCTTGCGCGCTTGCTTGGTAGAAAACACCATCATTTTTTTACGATTTTTGTCGGTGGTAATCTCTGGACGGCGGATGCGATTTTCTCTGAAACATTTTGTGTTTCTTCGGGCATAACTTACGCTCCTTTTTTAAATTATTAATTGCTCTGAAATGAAGAATAAGGTTCATTTGTTTTTCATACAAATCTACAGTTATATTCCGAAATCAATGAAATGTTGTCCACGTGAGCTTCAAAAGAAGAAAACCGTTACGGTATGAGATTTAGAAAATGTTACTCCTATCCAGCTTTCCTATTGATTAGAGCAATATTAAAGAGTGCTCTCCTTTTTCCGAAATAATCTCAAAAAACGGTGAGTAAATTCAACAAAGTTAACTTTTCTCAAAGTCCATAAAATTTCCTATTAAATGCATGTTCATTTATTCCAATTGCGCGATGCAGTTCATAGATGTAGCAGGTCGAAATTGTTACTGAACGTTTTCCGGGAGTAAGCAACAATGATTGTGTCTACAGCTGCCCTTGGCAATGAAGGTGGTATCAAAGATGGTCGTAACATACATGGCAGGGGCAGGGCAGGCCGTTGAGGCAGGATGACTAGATAGATTATTTAATTTGCTTTGGGCATTAAGCTCGGTGGCAAATTCTTTACACTTACTATACATCTAATACCATAATATAATAATGAATACTAAAAATACATACTATTCAATATACAGAACAAAATTATTCCATTTAAGGCATGCCTACTAAATGCAGAGGCCCTTCACAGACTAATGATTCTATCGCTTACACAATTATTAGAATTTAATCTTAACCTCAAAGTGTTGATTTTTCTAGGAAAAGTCTCCATTAGTGCTGCAGGCAAGCTATTCCATGACTCAATAGTCCTATTTACAAAAGAGTATTTTTCAACATCACTTCTGTTTCCTTGAACGTATTTTTCTAATATGGTCGTGACGTGCTAAGTAGACGGGTTCATGCATTCTTTCCTGAATTTCCCTCCATGCCTGATTTTTCCCTAACGCTTTGTAAAATATACACAACCTTGCTTTTTCCCTTCAGCTCACCAATGATTCCCATGTCGATACTTCATTGGAAATATTTTATAACGAATTTCCCCTTTTAACAAATTTCGCTGCTACTTTCTGAACTGTTTCGATGGAGTTTGTTTAGCCCTTTCTACATGGATCCCAACACGCTGCTCCGTACTCTAACACCGGGCGCACAATGGTTGTATATGCTAGTTCTCTTGATTTACTGCTTCCCTTCCTTAGCACTCGCATTACAAAGTGTAAAGATTTCCATGCCTTCCCAACAGTAAAGTTGACGTGATCCCTCCATCCAAGTTGTTCGTTAATTATCACCCCCAAATATTTACAACTAGTTACCTATGGAATTATCTTGCCCGTAAGCAAAAACTTAGCTGTCCCTTTATTTCTACTGCACCTAAAACTATTTTGCATTTATCCGGATTTATCTTCATTCTATTGATTTCCGTTAGGATTAATAAATACCCGGCAACGTTTAGTACTTTAACTAGATACGTTTGCAGAAAACTCTTAATATAATTTCGTATAAAGTTGATAATCTCAAAAAATTCACTAATTCAAAGTATGAAGGAAGGGTCAACGGCGTCGTAACGGACGTTGACAATCATACTGCATTATTTTGAACAAAAGCATGAAGCCATTGATTATTTTTTACATTAAAATAAAATAATGAATCATTTTCACTGCCTGGATAATTTTTTTTTCTTGTGTCAGATGCAGGGGAAAAGTTTTATTCTGTGAAATGTCCCGAAGTTATGAGGAAAATTCTATACAGTTTTTATGATAATTACTTTGCTTCAAAAAATGAGTGTGATGTTTTGAGTTAAAAATCATATTGTTGCAACTAGTTTTTCTCGTTGTCATTTTCCAAGTGAGTATTGCTCTACAGAATTTTTCAGAATTTTTACAGCTCTTACAGATTTTTTTATATACCTGTTTCATCGTATTTGTTTTTTTTAATTCAAATATTACCAGATAGTTTTCAAATCACTTTATCGTTAGTCGCTAAAATACATTGCAATAAAATATCAGTGAAAACACTATTTTATTTCAAAGGTTGCATAAGACTTATTTTCCTTTCCCCGTCTTCAGTGTTTATATTTTCTCTGAGACCAAGCGAACATCATTGTCTTTTAATGCATCACTATAAAACGTACTTCCTTGCTGTAATTAGATCTGCACGTGTTTTCACACCTCTGCGCTTGTACTCAAGCTCGTTTCGTCGTTTCCCCTCCCCATTTGCCATCTTCCATAGAAATTAGCGCGCTTGCTTCTGTTCTTCCAGTGCCACCGCGACTTACAATAGCTTTTCTCGATCAGCTCCATCGTAGCTGCTTGCCCCCGCCATCCCTCTGCATGCGGTACGTTCACAGTCAGTCTCAAGGCCCATTCACAATGCAAACATAAGCATAAGCATGGCGTTAACATAAAAGTTAGGACTACGTCTACAAGTGGACTCATTCACAATGCGTTCGCATAAGCATAGCACGTAAGACGTTAACTTAAGAGATTGCAAGCTTCAAGCTTCTGTGCTATGCTTATGTCAGAAATAAGGAATGAGCCAATCACAGTTCGTTAACTCAAAATCGAGTATCGAAGTCGATCGTGTCGATTCGTGTGCTGCGTCTCATAGCCAATAGAAACTCTTATTTTGCCTGTGTTTATGTTCGGCATTGTGAATACGCCAACTCTTCGCTTGTGTTAATGTCTATGTCTATGTGTTATGCTTATGTTTGTGATTGCATTGTGAATGGGCCTTCAGTCTTCATCTCCCCCTCGTTTCCTTCCACCCCTGTGGACTCTGGCCCTAACAACCTCACCGACAACTCGGCTGCTTCTTCTGAGCTGCTGCCGCCTGCGCCGGGCCTCGCAGCCTCCGCCCACGCGGCGGGGGGGAAGGGCGGGGGGCGGGGGGCGGGTAGCGGAGCGGCCTGCAGACTGGATCAGCGCGAGGCCCCGGCCGGGAAGAGCGATCGGCGGCCACGCGACAGGCGGCCGGCGAGAGGCGGGGGCGGCGGGGGCGGCGGGGCGGCCAGCCTCGCGCCGCGGCGGGCGGGGGCAACAACCTCCACCAGGCGGCGGCGGCGGAGGAGGGGAAAGCGGAGCGGGGCGGGGCGGGGCGGGGGCGAAGGAAGGCGAGAGACACATTCCGGCCGCGCAGCCAGCCACGGAGGGCCCCCGCCCCGCCCCGCCCCGCCACCCCCTCGCGGAAACACCCTAATGGTCGCCGCCTGCAGTTCGGGGGCGAGGGCGGGGGTCACCGCCGAGGGCACATCGTCGGCACATCTCATCTGACAACGGAAGGCGGCCGGCCGCCGCCTTGTGCACACGCTGTTCAACTACTGCTACCTCAGAGATAACGATAAGTTCTTACATTCGTCAATGTTATTCGAGGAATATAGACTGTACACTCCATACACTTTATGTTTTGGCACAATTCTTAACGACAGTGTGATTTCAAAACAAAAAAAACACTCATAAATAAATAACAAATAACAAAAAATATAAGTAGAATATAATATAAGAAAGTTATTATTCTAAAAGAGACATTGAATCCGAAAAATTTACTATATTCACATCCGGAAAATTGAACACATCGTTTCCAACAATTTTTTATCGCATTTTGAATCTAGCTAGTTCTATCATCTAAATATAATACTTTATTGTAGTTTATTTTTACATTCAGCAAATTGTGAAGTTTTAGGTATGCAAATGTTGACTTCTAAGATGTGTGAATAAAAAGAAAATTGTGTAAGAACAGTCTGGAGACTTTGATGCGCGATTACGCAATAAGACCACAAGCAGAGAAAACTACCGAACATACCCTTCTCATATTTTCATGGAAATTCACAAAGAGAAATCACAATCTTGTCCTTTTTAAAGGAACCATCAGTGTGTAAGTGTAATTGGGTGAATTTTGATATAATTATTCCAAAATTATCATTTTCAGGCGTCCACCCATGAGAAGAACCCTTGGTTCTCGCGAATATAACAGAAACGTTCCATTTTACTAATTCCATAAAAATATTTCTAGCGTTAAGTGTGCTCTAGATGTTAAGTTCCAATCATTAACTACACTTCGGAATTATTATTTTTTTTAAATTTTGGAATGCATAAAGATATTAGAAGTTGAAAGGGTTGTCGACGAAGTTAAAAACAAAATATTTCACGAAGAATTTGATTCTCAGGGCCGGATCTTCATTCTCTTTTCAAATTATCCCGTCAACCACGTCCATATGTCCTTTTTCTTCGTATCATTTTTCCTTTGATATTCGAAGAAAACGTGAGTTACATTGAGGAAGCTTTTTAAAATAAAAGTTTAGGCTTTGAACAGTGAATTAATACCTCGCTCTCAGAAATTTGAAGAGTCTTCAAAATAAAAATGCAAGACTCGTTGTGTGGATGATGCACAACCGGCTGAAAACAATGGAATCAATGTAAACACTGGATGAAACATTAATTCTATATATTCTGTTTTTCCATTGATACATGTCGAAAGATAAACGTGTGATCATGTAAGTGGGGAAGGGCGTAATCTTTGTTTATTATTTGATCCCAGTTTGTTCATGTAGAGAAATTTTTACAAATTATTTTGTTTCTGCAATTTGTACTTTAGAAACCGAATAAGATACCAAATGCGAGGCACTTCATTTTTAAAAGCATATTTACGATGGTCACAATGCTGACTCCGTCCGCAGTCTCTGAGAAATGGAGTCGTGTCGAACGGGAGCAACGAGGTGAGGACGCAGCGGCGAGGATTCAGCTGAGCGTCATCGCCCGCAGCGGAAGCGGCGATTCGAGATGAATCGATACCTCGCAGCGGGAAGTCAGCGACCGCGGCGGCGGCGGCGGCGGCGTGGGTCTGCACAGCCAGCGCCGCCGCCGCCGCCGCCGCCGCCGCCGCCGCCGCCGCCGCCGCCGCCGCCGCCGCCGCCGCCGCCGCCGCCGCCGCCGCCGCCTCCGCAGCCGTCGTCGTCGCTCGGAACCTGTCGGAGGCATTCGATTACGATCGGCCGGCGGTCGACGCAACATTTCATTACAGGAGGCCGCAGAAAACAATCGCTGTCGCTCTCGGCCCCTGCCCGTCGCCGCGCTTGTCTCGCCCCCGCCCCCGCGCCCCACCGGCGGCGACGCTCCAGCCAACGCGCGAGCGCAGCCGCGGGCATCGAAGGCCCAAACGCCACGCATCCGCTAAAGCCAGTTCCAAATGGGCAGTTTTTAAGTTAATGTAGATCTGAGGCTGCCAGAAAATGCACATTGTTCAATATTTTAAATCTAAATTACGATGAAACTGATTCAGTTGAATTCAAAGGAAAATACATATTTAATGAAATATACATTTGTATAAAGTATGTAAAAAGTAAATATAAATTAAATATTACTACATCAACATTATGAAGAAGTATGTAACATGAAAATCACACCTAAATATCTAAAAATATTAGCAAACCCAGAACCTGGATGTATGATCTTCATATTACGTAACACGGGACCTGAGCAGTACTTTTGATAGTATTGATCAATATGAGAACAATGCTTTAGGCGAACTCAACAATCAACTCAACTCAATTAGTAGAACACAAAACATTATCAATTGATCAGTAAATGTATGTGGATCAAATGTTGACGAAAATTCGAAGAAGCTTTACCACCAAATGTGTATAAAATTACTTTTACTGAGCAAAATTACAGTACTGAAAATGTTGGAAACAAAAATCTTTACTCATAATATATCTTGACAATCTAATGTTTGGAAACTTCTGTTCTAACATCTTGAATTGGAATATCTTTCGAGCGTAGATATTATGGTAAAGTATTACCGTCTTCGTATAATTAACTAATAATCGTACTGATTTCATAAGTATTGTTCTAGACACTACACATAATAATATATAAACATCTATTTTTAAAAAAATTCCACCTCAACGAAGATCCTAAATTCATGATGTTTAATATATTCACCTGGCAAATAGAAAATATTGAATTAGTACTTACTCTTTCTCTAAGAAATTAGGCCATCACAATTAATCTGAAAGAAAAAATCATTCTAATCAAGTATATCCCGATTTGTTTAGAAAGTAGATCTTCCGTTTTTTAGATGAACATTGATTAACAACGAATAACACAACAAGCACAATTTCCCATTTGATTTTACACAAAATATTACTTTTATTATTTCCTGATAAGGAAAATTACAAAATACCATGAAGTATAGTTTATTTCCCTTGTTTTTCGCCTAAGAGCTGCAAATCAATATGATATTCAAACCAAGTGTGCAAATAGGTAGTCTCGGGCAGAGGCACAAGCAGCACAGTGCGCGACCGGAGCGGCTGCAGCTGGAGGGCGGTACACGCAGATGGCGCCGCAGCTGCAGAGTCGGAGCAACTGCTCCTCGACAACCACGTGGTACTCAAGCTGCTACACAGGGCGTCGCCCTGTATGCGGGACACCGCATGCAATCGCAAAGTTTCTGGCAAATGAATATTTTTGGACCTACTCCTTGCATTCTTTATTTGACCTAGCCCACCCCCCACTCTTTTTTCCTCGCTTCCCTTCATTCTTCGCATACAAACATTCCTTCTATTCGTTTTCTTATTTTTCATATTGATTTCACAAGTCGAAATTCTTATCGCACATTAACGACGTGCGAGAGGTCACGAATGTCCTTCATAGAATCGCATTATGATGGATTAATTCGTTATTTTCCGTTGCTATGAAGTATACTGCGTCTGTGGAAATAGTAATAAAATCTCTGAAATAAAAAATCGAAATAAAGACAGAGTACAAGATTAAATAATATTCACAAAAATGAGGTATTTACAAAACGAAACATGAATTTCATTACATCAATCAAGTAAAAGGGAAGTATTTCTGTTACTTCTCTATTCTAATGTAAGAACCAAATCTGAAGTAAGCGAAAGCTTTAACTACGAAAAATGGTTCAATAAAGAAAATAAAGTTATATTAATACATATTGAACGTCAATTTCAGTATTCAATGCACCATCGTCATTTTGAATTCTAAAGTTGTAATTTTTGGGTATTGGAATTAGGATGAAGAAATTCAATTCAAAGAAAATTCCCTTCATATAAGTGCTTGCATCATGTTCATCTTCTTTTTGTCTTCTCTTTCCTATACAATTTGCTTTGTTGCATGTACATTCTCTTTTCATATTTTCCGTTTTTATAGGTGTCTCGAGACAATTACTCGTTTTCCGATTTCAAACTTTCAGAGAATGCTAGGTAGACGGTTTTAATCATATTATCAAAGAAATACTATTTTTATAAATGTGCAGTAAACTCGATTGTTTCAGTGCTATGATTTTGGAGAGTTGAAACCTTCGCACTAAACTCTCACACTTGCGTTCTCATTATAAAGCTTAGTTCAAACAACGAGT